>JBBPRP010000371.1:0-15917 GCA_038093135.1 Leccinum longicurvipes
CTCAGACATCATGTTTAAATGTATATATTTATTTGTATGACCAAACAAGACCAAATAAAGTCATGTTTGGTTGAGATTCTGAATGTCATAATAAAAGTCCAAAAACTGTTCTAATGGTGTTGCTGTTTTAAAAGTGGTGTATCTCAATAGCCCCTGACCTGGGTCACATGACCCGGTGACATAGGAGTTTTTACATTATTTGTCTCCACCAAAGCTAAGTGAAATTCCCACGAGTGATTGCGGGACACTTCACGCCCTGGTTTGGAGTTAGGGATTGGAACACTTTTTGGAGTCACTGTATAAGACCTTTTAAATTCCCCCAAATGTCACCCGTATTCTTCATACCAAAGAAGAATGGACAAAAATGAATGGTACAGGATTACCAATACCTAAATGAACATACAGTCAAAAACAATTACCCACTACCCCTGATCTCACAACTCATGGACAAGCTTAATGGAGCAAAACTATTCATGAAAATAGACCTTCAATGGGAATACAATAATGTCTAAATCAACAAAGGAGATGAATGGAAAGCTGCTTTCATATGCTATAGGGGCTCTTTTGAACCCTCAGTAATGTTCTTCAGCCTATGCAATTCACCAGCCACTTTCCAATCTATGATGAATGAGATCTTCATGGACATGGAGGAAGTGGTAGTCATCTACATTGATGATATTCTCATATTTACCAAAACCAATAGCCAACAAGAACATGACAAAATAGTAGAAGAGGTTTTGCAGAGGTTAGAAGAAAACGATCTCTGTACAAAACCAGAAAAATGCACCTTCTCAGTTAAAGAAGTTGAATTCCTGGGAATGACAGTGAGCACCACATCTGCCATCATAGAATGGCTACCACCTCACAACCTCAAAGGAGTTAGATCATTCCTTGGACTAGCCAACTTCTATCAACGATTCATAAAAGACTACTCACCAATGGCATGCCCCCTTAATGACTTACTAAAAAAGGACATACCATTTGAATGGAAGGAAGAACAACAACGGGCCTTCAATGAACTAAAGAACCACTTCACAACAGCCCCAGTTCTTGCATTTCCTGATATAGATTGCAAATTCTACCTAGAAACTGATGCCTCAGACTATGCCACAGGCATGGTACTATCTATAGAAAAAGAGAACAAGTGGCATCCAGTGACATATACATACAGTGAGGTGCAAAACCATTGCAATGCCTAACCCCAAACTGGGGTGGCAATCAATTGTGGGAATTTCACTTTGCTTTGGTGAAAATCAGAAAAACTGATCTACAACTGGTTACAACTGGTTGCAACCGGGATTGGTTGCTTGCCCCTGGGATTCCCATATTTGATAATTTTCACATGATTTTAGGTATTTATTTAGAATTTATACAATGTAATCTATATTTTCACTCACAAAGAGTTATATCACATGCGCTAACCATTCAATTCATGCGATCAGTAGCTCATATGGATGCTATCAGTAGCCCCAACATTTCATACAGCCATTACTAACAATGATTTGCATGCAATCGCAAGCTATAAGAGATTGATTGCATCAATAATCAGTGTGAAAATGACATGTATTCCAAAATCAGCGATATCTTGGGTGCTAGGCAACCATTTGGAACCAGTTGCCATTGGTCTTGGTCTGGTCTGGCACCATTTTGGAATCCTTTTCAACCAGTCACAGTCTGGTTGCCTCAAAAACATTGATGCAACTGGACTGAATTGGACTTTTAAACACTAGCAAGTTGCATCCATGATTTGGCCAAACTAGGATGACAGGTCAGATATGAATAGAGAGCAGAGAGCATCTATACCTATGATCACTTGCTGTCTTCACAGGCTGACCAGTCTGTTATTGACATTTTCCAGGAGGGGTTACCCACTTAGGGGAGTAGTGAGGGTGTAACATATATACAGTAAGGTGCGACACTGTTGCAATGCCTAACCCCAAACCAGGGCGCAAAGTGCTCCACAATCAATTGTGGGATTTCACTTTGCTTTGGTGGAAACAAATAAAGTACAAACCCTTGGCTACAACATTGTCCCCAGGGTCATGTGATTCCGTTTACATACTGCAAAGATACATCCATTTCAAAACACCAATACCATTACAACAGTTTTGCACCTTTTGCTTTCCAGAGTATATTAGTACTTGGTATAGCCTCTCTTTGCCTTGATAACTGCTTCAATCCTTCTAGGCATGCTCCCTATCAACTTCTGACACTCTTCAACTGCTATCCCCTCCCAATCAACCTGAACTCTCTCCCATAATTCATGAATCCCCTTAAGAGAGGATTCATGATCTGCTAGTCTTCTTTTGAGGTAACTCCAGAGGTGCTCAATGGGGTTGAGGTCAGGAGACTGTGCAGACTATACCATAGTATGAAAATCCTGCTCTTGAAGCCAATCCTTCACCTTCTTGCAAGTATGTTTGAGGTCATTGTCCTGCTGAAAGATGATGTCAGGAGGATCAAGACCATAAAACTGCAAAGAATTGAGCAGTTCACCTTTCAAAATCTGAAGGTAAAGGTCTCCATCTATCCTACCATCAATCTTGGTAGCATAGCCAACTTCCTGCCAAGTCATACAGCCCCACATTATCAAAGAACCTCCTCCAAACTTCACTGTACCTTCTACCAACCTATCACTTAGCTCTTCTCCTGCCTTTTTCCACATCCACTTGCACCCATCTGACCCTAGGTGATTGATGTTGGTCTCATCAGACCATACTACCTTCTTCCAGTCCTCCAGACTCCAATCTTTATGAGCATAAGTAAAGTCTAGACAAGCCTTGTGATATTTGGCTGAAAGAAGAGGCTGTTTGGACTTGACCCCAGCTTTCATACCTGTCTTTCTCAACTCTCTGCACACTGTGGAGGTAGAGAGAGGCTGGTTGACTATATTGATGAGTGCCTTGATCACCTGAACATCATTCTCTGCTTTTCCAGAGGAGATGAGACAAATGGCATGCCGGACATTAGCAGAAGAAAGCTTGGATGGATGACCTCCAGTAGCTTTTTGGAGCTCTGAACGCTCTTTGAGACATAATCTGGATATGGTAGACACATTGAGACCAGTAGTGGATGCAATAGAGTGAGCAGATTGGCCAGCATCAAGCATAGAGAGGATGGTTTGTTGTTGAGCAGGAGAAATGGATCTCATGATGGTTGTGGTTGGAAACAAAGATGCATGTGAACTATTTTAAACTCAGACATGGTCCTAATATGTATATGTTTGTTTGTATGACCAAACATAACCAAATAACAGTTGATTTCAATGTAATGAGTAAAAGGTGCAAAACTGTTACAATGGTATTGGTGTTTTGAAATGGACGTATCTTTGCAGTATGTAAGTGAAATCACATGACCCTGGGGACAACATTGTAGCCAAGTGTTTGTACTTTATTTGTTCCCACCAAAGCAAAGTGAAATTCCCACAATTGATTGTAGGACACTTCACACCCCAGTTTGGAGTTGTTGCGAATCTTGTCCGCACCTCCTAGTTCCCAGTAACCGCGCGTCTCCTTTTCTATTTCTATAGTCACGTGACTCTTCCGAGTTCTGATCACGTGATCTTCAGTTATCTTATCTTATCAGGTTGGCGCTTATCATTCATCTTATCTCTTCTCCCACGCCTATCCTGTTTACTTCACAGTCACGTGACTTGGTTCTAGACCTCGTCACCTGACATCCTTAGTCATCGGTCTAGACCATTATATCATGGGCTGACTGAGCATGACATCATTGCCAACGCCTCATAGAGACCTCATGTTACTTTAGGGCTAGCTTACTTACATGGTCTGTGCCCCTTTGTAGCAGGTATATAATCTCCTCACATGTATCGTACATCCTCAGTTGATTATAGTTCATTCTCCTCTTGTCTTCAGCGCCTCATTGGCCCTTAAGCTTTACGCTATTGCTTGGGAGTCTCCGGGTCTTCAAACCCTGGTAAGCACCTATTGCCGTAGTATCCTCGATGCTGCCCTCTGGCCATCTATACTTGTTCGCGCGCCTCATTCCTCTTCCCCAACACCTTCGGCGTATTCCCCTCTTGTTTGGTTGTTGTTGTGCACATCATAGCACTCTCCGACCTCGGTGCTTAACAGGAGTTAGGCATTGCAACAGTTTTGCACCTCACTGTAGATCTTATCTGTTTGGATTCCATCAAGTCATCGAGTGGACAAAGCGCATTGCACAATGTGATTCAGCAATGAAGAACCCATTGCCGACTTGATCCATATTTCTTGACATGTCATCCATAGAGATCTTCAATGAAGCCCTTGTTGTCAAGTGTAGAAATGTTCCTCCAGGTAAGTTCACCTCCACTTTCTTCACATTTATGCACTAAATTCCACAGGCTGTTGGCCCAACTATCATGGCCCTCTTGCCATCCTGCTAAGCACTGTGAGTATCATGCACACTGGTTTGCTGACATACTCTTAGTTATGGGAATCCTTAATGATGTGGTAGTCAACTATTAAAGCCAAGGCATGTGAAATTTTACCTAGATTCTATGACATTGGACCCAATCACACTGTGTAAGAGAATCAATCACAATCTCAAATGTTGATCAAGGAAGCTATGTTCTTGAGAAACAGTATTGACAATGAGGTTTGTTAGACATTTGTGGATTCCATCTTCTAACTTAGGCTTTTTAGGGTTCTACCAACAACATGGCACATCTGGTGTTGGCTGCTCTTGTTATGGATTTTTTTTATTCCTCCTTGTTGTTCAACTCAGCTCCCCCTGAAGTGTTTTCATGGGAAGTTCTGAAGGTTGCTGTGTACATATCTCATGGCGACTGCAGTATGGCTTCTTCTTGTTTCTCTTCTCTGTTTTATTTCTTCATCTTCCTATCTACTCCATTACTCACATCTTACATACAGCTTTGAGCTGCCCTCAATGAGTATGTATGTTCAAGCTGGCACTCAACAAGACTACCAGTTTGAACACCTCACCTACTTGAAGATTTTTGCTGGATATCTCAACATGCAACATCAAATTGATCAAGTCCTGAAGCACACTCACTGTGAAAACCAAGGAGTTGCGAGTCAGTTGGGTGTCCAATAGCAATTACATGCTACTGTCTGTAATATCTTATCAGCAAGCATTGACTCCAAGATCAGAATGTTGCCTGAAGTGGACCATGTGATCATGCACAGTAGTGACTTTTGGGTTATTTTAGACTGATCAGATCATTTCCCTATTTGTTGTTTATTGTTACCCTGATTTGTACAATCTTGATCTCAGCTGCTCAATACAGTGACATTTGTTTACTATTTTAGTTTGTCTTCAGAGTAGTCTGTAGGTCTGTCACCATTTGTGTAGTAAATGGGTTCAAAGTGGAGTCATGATTCAGTCAAGGTAGACATTGCTTGGCACTTCTGTGAGACCCTTCATTGCTTTCCAAAGTGATGAGAGAAAAGTTTTTGTCATGTGTACTAGTGATGGGTAAGGTGTGAGGATGGAAAGTAGTCTTATTCTAATGAAGGTGACCTTTGACACTCTAACAGCATCGGCATGCCTACACTGATACTAAGACTTAGAGGGAAGGAGTTGTTGTCAGAGGGAATCCAACAAGAACAAAACTGGCTTGTTCTACTGGTATATATTCACTTTATATATTGTGGATACATGTGCACAGACCATGCTGTGTCTGACCTACCCTAAACTACATTACTAAGAGATGACATAGCTGATGATGTCATGGGTCTAGACCCACTCACTAAGCAGTCATGTGACTTGTTCTAGACATAAGTCATGTGATGAGAAAGATAAGATAAGCACTGAAGATAAAAGTAAAGAGTTTGCAACAAGAATTGTGACATTTTGATTACCAAAAAGGCTAGATCAGGTCTAGTGCCTAACATAATAAATATAGAGGAGTGATCTAATTACAGATTGGTATCAAGATCTTAATGAAGAATTAGGTTCCTCTTCATTAGATGGTAGATTATATCCAGACAGTAGTGGAGTATTGGTGAATTTAACATTCTCTAGCTGGAATCGTTTGATTACTTTCTCAGCATAGGCAATTTTGTCTAATCTCAGAGTATATGTTACATGATTTCTGGTAATGTGCATACCAAGATACATATTCTTTTGACCCAAGTCATGAGATTCCCATTGGTTCATAAAGATTTTCTTGTAAGAGAGGATTTATGATTTGTTACTTCCCATGAAAAGAGCATTGTCTATATACATAGACAACAAAAATAATCTTATCATTTCCTATGAATTTGATATATACTCCAGAATCAGAGTATGTTTGGGTGAATTACATTTTGAGTAAGGATTGATGCAAAGCTCGATTCCATTGAAGAGCTGCTTGTTTTAAGCCATAGATGGCTTTGTATAGTCAACAGATCTTAGTCTCATATTCCTTTTGAATATAACCTTCAGATAGAGTCATATAGATCTCCTCATCAAGTTCTCCAAAGAGAAATGCAGTTTTAACATCAAGTCCTTTGATCTCCCAGTCCTCTAGAGCAGCTAGGGCAATAAGGAGCCTAACAGTCTCAAACCTTGCTACTGGAGAGAAGGTTTCTTCAAAGTCTACTCCGAATACTTGTATAAAATCTTTTGCTACATATCGGGCTTTGTGTTGCCCATCGCTTTTGGTAGCATATACCCATCTCCCTGTTATGGGTTTTTATGACCTGGGGGTAAATCAACCAAGTCCCAAACTCTTTGATCTCGAAGAGATTTAATTTCTTCATCCATTGCATTTCTCCATACTTTCTGTTCCTTGCTCAAGTATTTGAATATATCTTGGTAATGAGTAGGTGTACAAGGTGTGCCAATAGTAGTGGCAGCAGCATAAAGACATTGTTGAAATATAGACATTTCATATACGTGATTAATATCATCGGTATCTTTAGATTTAGAAGTATCTGGATCATTATGAGGCTTCTCTGGTGCAGAACCCTTATTATTGAATTCTTTCTCAATCTCTATGGGAGTTTTATTACCATAAATAGGTATTATCAGGAATGATCTTAGGAGCAGGTTGTTGCTTGCTCCTCCTGGTTGGTAATGGATCATTTGGTGGATGGTTATCAATAGGTGATCCATCTCTAGATAGAGGTTGAGGAGGTTGTTGCTGACTCCTCAGTGGATTTGGTGGTTGCACATGATTTACAGGAGGATTAGGAGGTATATCATGTTGGATGTCTCCACCTGGTAAATTATTGGGCTCTCCATGTAATATAGATCCAGAGTCATCATTATCCGATTCAGAGTTGGAATCATTATTTGATGGAGTAGGAGATGGTCTGTGTTCCTGCTTATTGGAACAATATGGAAATGTAGACTCATCAAAAGTGGTAGTAGAGGAAACATAGACACAATGTTGTTTCCTTGACCAGAAGTGAAATGCTTTTGATCCTTTCTCATAACCAATGAATGTCATCTCCCCAGCCTTAGGGGCTAGTTTATTTGGTCATTGATCTTTAGGGATAAAGACATATGTAAGCCTTACATCCAAAGACTTTAAAATAAGAAACATCCAGCTTCTCTCCTTTGAATATCTCATAAGGAGTTTTCCAACCATGACATTGCATAAGTTGTCTGTTATAAATATGAAGAGCTGTTTTGACAGCATCTTGCCAGAATGCATCAGAGATGCATGAATGCAAGTGTAAAGCCTGTGCCTTCTCAAGGAGTGTACAATTAAATCATTCAGCTCAACCATTTTGTTGAGGAGTATGAGGAATGGATTTTTGATGCTCAATATTTTTGGACATGAAGAATGACTGCAATTCCTTTGCCATAAATTCTCCACCTTGATCTGAACAAACAGAGGTACATACATCAAAATCAAAGACACTCAGCTTGAATCCCACCTCACTCAAGAAATCCTCAAACACTTGTGTGGAAACCATCCAGTCCATCTAGAATACAGCAGCCACAAATACAAGTCATCTAATCAAGTAGATCATACCAGTCTTCAAGCACTGGTTCCCCATATGTGAGCCCATACCCATGGAATCAACTGCTCCCTTCCACACCCAACCCCAAACTCCCAATGGACCCCCCTGACTTCACCACTCAAATTGGCTCACTGCAGCAGCAGCTCACACAACTGAGCAATGCACTGCCAATACTGAATGGACTGTAAGGAGTTACCCCTGCTCTTGCCTAGCTGCTACCACTACAGCAGCACAAAACTGGATTGATGTAAAAGTCAACTGGAAAATCAACATCATACCTAGTGTTTTAAAGTCTGGTCCAGTCCAGTTTTTGGACTCATTTTGGCATAACTGAGACCATAACCAGTTATGGAAATTTCCTAATACAGAAAGACCAGACTAAAACCAATGAAAAACCAATTTTGGGTCTTTTTTGGTTTTTTGTTGGTCTTTGAATGGTCTTTAACTGGTTATGTTACTACAGACTTGTGGCTTGCTGCCCATACTTTTATTATCTAAATTGGTGCAGGGGTCATCAAGATATGATCATTATAAGATTGCATGTCATTATGTATAATATTCACTTATAAAACCCATTACGAGGTACTGAATAACGTGGGAACTGTGCTTAGCAGTGGCTGTAGCAACTTTAGGAGTGACCCCTATTTGTCATTTCCTCCAAGAATCTTGTAATGCCACCTGTAAATGCCAAAGATATGGCCAATATCAAGTCGGATATCATTCTAGGAGGTACTTTGATAAGAAATATCATAACTCAGTCAAATAAAATTGCAAAAATATGGAAAAATCAGGAAAGATCCAGGGATGTACTACCTAATAGAGAGTACCTTAGTTACCCTCAAAAGACCATAACTGATGTAAATCAAAACCAGGCAAGACCGGACCAACTAGGACTGGTGACAGTCAATTCAGTCCAGTTAAAAACCTGTTTTTCATCAGTCTTGAGACCAGACCTTAAAACACTAATCATACCAGATCCCAAGATCTTTGATGGGTCCTATAAAAGTTTCGACAAATGGTGGATCAAGATGAAGGTCTACCTAAGGATGAATGATGTTACATTTACCAGCTAAGAGGAGCAGACTCTGGCAGTCATCAGCTACATTGGATCCAACAAGAAAGGCAAGGATCCTCATAGTGCAGGTGCATGGGCACAAGCAGAGATCAAGAAGTATGGGACCAGTATTTGATGGCTGGATGTCATAGACCTGGAAGACACAGTACACAGACATTTCTAGGTAGGAAATGAAAAGGACATGGCCTTGAGGAAACTCATGGCTCTAACACAAGGCAGTATGGAGTGAATTGAATTGTTCCTTATCAAATGTCAGGCCTTGGCAGACTTGGCAAAATGCAATGACTACAAATTTCCTTTTTCTTGATTACATACTTGACCCTTTGATAATGCTATTACACTCACTGTTTCCTCTTTGAATAGCTTTTCCATTCTCAACAGTGACGTATCCTTGGACTCTCTAATATCTTGATGTGGTAGCCTATCAGATATCACAACCAAAGCTGTGAACTCAAAAGAGCGTGCTCCCCAGGAAGGAAGGCTTAATTTGGCTTATAAAAAAATAAAAAATATTCCTACTCATAGCCCAAGCGAGAAAAAAGTGCACACTCTCAAGCCACTTAGAGAATTGCTCCTAAAAATCAGCATAATCACAAAAAGCAAAAACATTGACTGCAGCACCCTGCTAGACAGCATTGCAAATGGAATCTTCCTTGATACTACATGGACAAAGCAACAAATAATTCTCTTGAACCTGTGGAACTTGTAATCCCAGTCTATAACATAGATAGAACAATTAACTCCACTGGCGGAATCACATATACAGCTGATTTGATCATTGACTACCATGGACATAGAGAAAAGGTCACAGCCAACATTACCAATCTTGGGCAAAATCAGCTAATAATCCTAGATAGGATACACATGGTTAAGGGATCAGAATCCTGCCATAGATTGGATCACAGGAACTGTGACCCTGAATAAATGTCCCACATCTTGTCATGTCAATTGAACACAGTCTACCATTCTCAGCTTGATGCACAGGAACAAGCTATTTCTCAAATCATGGACCAATTAAAAGGGGCCCAGATCTTATTCCCCCACCACCTTCCAGCAGATGATGAATGAAATCTTTGCCGACATGGAAGATGTAGTTATTATTTATATTAATGACCTCTTGATCTTCACAAACGATGGAGATATGGAATAACACCAGCAAGTCATCAAAAGGGTGCTGGAAAGGTTGTGGAAACATGACCTTTTTGTCAAACCAGAGAAATGTTTCTTTGGAGTCAAAGAAGTCGACATGCTGGGCATGAATGTCTCAGCTACTGGAATCTCAATGAACTTTCAAAAGGTGAAAGGAATCATGGATTGGCTCACTCTCACCAATGTCAAAGGAGTCAAAAGCTTCCTGGGACTTGCCAACTTCTATCACTGCTTCATTTGTGATTATAACAAGGAAGCTTGCCCACTCCATGACCTCATCAAAAAAGGACCAACCTTGGGTATGAGAAACTGCCCAACAAACCACGTTTGACACATTCAAAAAATGGTTCACCACTGCCCCCGTCTTAGTGTACCCAGATGACACCACCCCTTATCGGGTGGAATGTGATGATTCTGATTTTGCCATAGAGGCAGTTCTCTCTACCCTGAAGGATGACAAATGGCACCCAGTTGCATACATGTCTCATTCCATGACCCTGGAGCAATGAAACTATCCAATCACAGACAAATAAATGCTCACCATTATCCTGTCATTGGAATAATGTAGACACCATCTAGAAGCAGCCCATCACCAGTTCAAGATCTGGACTGATCACAAAAATCTCCAATATTTTATGAAATCTCAAAATTTGAACTGATGACAAGTGCACTGGGCTATGTACATTAGTTGGTTCAATTACATGTTAATCAATAAGCCTGGTACCTCAATGAGAAAAGCAGATGCTCTCTCTAGGAGAGAAGACCATGCCCATAGGATGGAAATGGATAATCAGGGAGTTACTTTTATCCCTGAGCATTGGATCAAGTATTTGGTTCAGGCAGATCTCTTTGAAGAGATGTGTCCAAATGAAGGCAACTAATTGAGCCCCTGCTAGTCCTCTTTAACTGCTGCCAGTCCCTGAGGGACTGTGGAAATCGGTATCTGCCAACTTTATGACAGGTTTTCTCCTTAGCCATGGTTTTGATAGCATTCTGGTGGTGGTCAATATATTTTCAAAAGAAGTTGCCTTTATCTCTACCACAAAAACCATCACCTCCAAAGAAGGGACAGCAGAGCTGTATAGGGATTATATATGGAAGCATTATGGACTTCTTGATTCACTCATGTTGAACTGAGGGCTGCAGTTCACCTTACAATTAATGACTGATCTGCTTAAACTATTAAAAATCGAAAAGAAAATGTCTACTCCATATCATCCCCAAACAGATAGGCAAACAGAACAAGTATATCAAGAACTCCAGAAGTTCCTTAGGCTTTCACAGTAGAAAAACAGGATCAATGAGTTGAATGGTTAGCCATCACTCAATTTAACTTTAATAATACTATGTCTTTGGCAACTGGCTTTGCTCCCTTTTCATTAACAAAAACATTCGCCTCTCAGCCCAGTTTTGAACCAGTGTAAGTTAAAGCACCAGAATTCACAGATGCTATGTGGGCAAATCTGGACATACTCAGGAAGGGATAAAAGACCAGGCAGACAAACATCATTACTAGACTCTATCTTACTAAATTGGTGACATGGTGTGGTTGTCCTCTAAACATCTGGACCTTGGACCAACACAATCTTGCATAAAGCTCCAAGATTGATGGATTGGTCCTTATCATATCATGGATTTCATTGGCTCCAATGCAGTCACCCGCTTCTGCCAAAAGGGAGTTGTAGATGCCCCACAGTAAACATCTCTTGGGGGAAAGAAACTGTATGTCAAACCATTGGACAACTAACCCCTGTCTTGCCCTGGCCTGCTCTTGGTAAATGATGAAGGGACTAAGGAGTTTGAAGTTGACTACATTGTAGACTTGCATCCTCTGTGATTTTCAATACTTGGTACATTGGAAGGGATATGATGAGGGTGACCAAACATGAGAACCTTGTTTAGCTCTCACAAATGGCAAAGCAGCACTAGAGGCCTTCTATCACTCTAAACCTTCAGCTCTTTGCTACTTGCAGATAGCTCACTCTGTATTTGATGTACTCTTCTGGCCCCTTGTTAACTTCACCTCTGGAAGTACTCTGTTCTTGCCTGATCTGGAATCTCAGGCCTAGTATGGGGGTAGTATTGCAAACTCTTTCCCTTTCATCTTATATTTAGTGATTATCTTATCTTATCTTATCACTGGCACTTATCTTATCTTTCTCATCACATGCCTTATGTCTAGAACAAGTCACATGATCACTTAGTCAGCAGGTCTAGACCCATGACATCATCAGCTATGTCATCACTTAGTAATATAGTTTAGGGTAGGTCAGACACAGCATGGTCTGTACACATGTATCAACAGTATATAAAGTGAATACATGCCGACAGAACAAGCCAGTCTTGTTCTTGTTGGATTCCCTCTGACAACAACTTCCCTCCCCTAAGTCTTAGTAATAGTGTAGGTGTGCGAGAATCAGCCTGCTGTGTTGGTGCCATCAACTCCATCGCCTTTTTTTCATTGCTCACTGTTCCTCCCATTCTGTCTATTCCATCAACTAGTATATCTGTATTCACCACTTCATGGATCAATACACGTATCCCATTCAACTCCAATACTAACTCAGTACTCAAGGTGATTCAGGCATATCCCACCTGGGAATATGATCCTGCCAAACTCAAGGATATGATGACTCAGTATCTCAACACTGATGCTGACACAAGACCCACTTCTCTGGTCTCTTCATCTCCACTCATAACTCTGTTGTCTCCTCCACCTTTTCTGTTGTCCAATCCAACTAAATTGCCCATCATTAGGCCTGGTCTTGTGTCTTGCATGGCAACCAACACTCCCCCAACTGGTCACATTCACAGCATTTCTTTAGCTCCTCATACTGGTTCCTCTAATATTCCTGGTCATACTCTCAGCAACTCTTCAGCTGCTTGCACTGGTCTATCTAGAATTCCTCCAACTGGTCATGTTGTAGGCATTGCTTCAACCCCTCATGCTGGTCCATCCAACCCTCCTACTGATGTTGTTAGTGGTACTCCTGTCATCCCTGGTGGATAGGCTGGCTTCAAAATCAGACTGTGCTCCTGTGCTAACAAGAACAAGCCATTGGTGAAGGATATTCTACATGGGCATTTGAGACACCATTCATCATTGCTGTGCTAATATTGTGGCAGGTCAATAAGTATCATATATGTATGTGAGATGCTTTCATTAGCCAGATCTGTCATGGTATGTACCATGACACTAGCTTTTTCCTCCATCATGCAGGCATCTAGGACACCTTTATTCACACCAACTGATGCCATTTCATGAAGGCATGCAAGATAGTTCAAATCCATTGTGAATTGGGTACACTGTTAAATATATAATGTATTTCATTTTCTATATTGGATGGACATTCAAGATATCCTGAACATAACTGTGCTGAATATTAACCAGACATTCAAAAAACACCCAACTTGTTATGGTATATATCATGCTTTGTACATTGTATCACATAGGCATCTGGGACACCCATTCATACATTCAGGAATTTGTTGTCTATTCTGGTGTATAGCAGATTACATGGAGGTCTATGATGGCTATAGTGATTTTTGCATTTATAGTATTTAAGTCATCACCATACAGGTATTCAAGACACCCTTGACCCTCAATATAGGTATGAATTTCATTTTAAGTTTTGACAATCTTGTTACTGATAATATTTCAGGTTTCATATATGATCTATTTCCTAGATCTCTTATATACATCAAAAATGAATATTGTATGTATTTAATGTAACAATAGTATGTTTAATGCAGAGAAATTATGATTTTACAATATATATTATATACAATATTTCTAGCTAAAAGTATTATATCATCATTCTGAATCATTCCTTGTCTCTTATTTCTGCCATCTCATTTTTGCTATGCTCTGCTTATTAGCAAACACTGATTTTCTAATTATGCCAATGTGGATTTATCCAGATGATCAAGAAGCTGCTCTCGTTCAGCTCACTCTCTCTGAGTTTGTGGAGAAAGCTATGCTATACTATACTGCTTTGGATACTGACAATTGTGATGATGGACTCAAGTTCTTCAAGTTTGTTCTGGCTGGTCAATGTGGCTTGGACTGGCATACTTAGCATTTTATCATTCTGAATCCAATCTAAAGACTGTCTAATGTCAATCAAATCACCACATGTCATGACTATGATTCCTTAATAGGAACCACAAAGACTCTTCCATACAGTGTTATTTTCACTATGTGGCCTATTCTTTCATTTCAGGATATACTCAAGTCTAATAACCATGTCATGTCTCTAGCTTTGGATAGTATCAGTATCATGGCATTACCTCAAGACCCATGGCAATTTCTGAGTTAATCACTCTTGCTGAGCAGCTTGAGGCAGGGTGTATCTCATAAGTTAGTACTAGCTCCACATACCACCACTTTTGCCATTGGATAATACCTAAGATTCTACAGTGGCTCCCTACCAAGAAAGTTGACAGTACATGTGAATGAAATCCATTCTAGCTAAACTACCAAGTGAAGTGGAGAATCAACCTATCTAAAACTACAAGTGTATATGAGGCAGACTGTTTCAAAGTATTTCAGATTGCATGTTAAAAAGCCTTTCCAGCCTTCTTGAATCCTCTGCATATTATTGACTAGGGTGCTAGTGGTCCATTCCTCCCTGTGGGTAGGGAAATGAATACATCTAGAGCACTTCTGAGACTGTGTAGAGAGGTGGCTCACCTGGGTCTCCACTCAAGGTATCAAAACACTTCAACCCATAGTGTTCACATTATTGGTCCTCCATCTCCATGTGCAGGAGCTGGAGTGCATCAGGGATCCAGATATTGTTCTCCTCACTGATGTCCACAATCCAAGGTTGGTTGGCACTAGGATCACTGATGTGTGCCACATTGGTAGGGAGGAGCATGAGTAGTGGAGATGCTGGTCCAGGGTGCTCATCACCCAATGGATATGATAATTGGTGGTGTGGTCAGTATGTGATCAGTAGTTACTGTACAGTAGTTAATGTTAGCTTAATAACTAGCATATAGGTCAATGTATAATGATGAAAACTAGATAGATATCATCATTTCCAAAAGCCAGTCATAGCTCCTTCAAGATCTTGAAATGATACTACACATTGTTATGCATGGTGACCTCAATGTACCTGTTGTCCAGTGCCTTCATTTGAGTCATGCTGGTGAGCATGCGACCTAAGATGTTGCTCCTCCAGATGAAACACTTGATGAGTTCTGTGTACTGATGTGGTATAGGTACCAATACTTCATGATCTCTGTCAATTAACTTCAGCTCTGAGGAGGTGTTGCCATTGGTTTTGACCTTGTAAACCGTTGCACATTCCTCATCCACAAGGTCCTGATCAACAGGCTCAAATGACTGATGAGAGTAATGGGAAAGGGAAGCATGTCTGGGTACCTGATTGGTGGCCATGGAAATCAGAAAATGGCATGATGTATGATTTTGGCTACATATTTATGTTGAGGATTACGGTGACCTCAAAACCCTTTCTATACTAATCCAGATGGCAGTGTGCGAGGCACACTGCCAATCAATGTAGGAATTAAGTGTTCAGCATGTAGGATTAGATTTACGTACACCTATATTTTCTCATGGACAACTGTATGTTGCACTATCTCAGTGCACTCATCCTCATCACATATGTGCAATCTTCCCTCCTGACCAGCAAAATACTAAAACTACAAACATTGTTTTCACAGAAGTACTTAGAGGACTACTTTAGCTATTTACTATACTTTCTTTGTTATCTTTCTCTAAACTCATTGCATTTGAAAACATATTT
>JBBPRP010000372.1:0-15868 GCA_038093135.1 Leccinum longicurvipes
TTTTCCTTACTCGCGGGGATTCGAAAGATTTGTTTGGGGGGGGGGGGTAGTGCAAACGGTACTAGTGCATAGGATTATGTAGATCGGAAGGTAGTTTGCAAATGCGATTTCAGCTCACAAGGCTGGAATACTGCATTATTCCGTTATCGCTGTTATCAACGACTCCCTCGCTCGCGTTATCGAAGCTGTCGTTCAAGATCTTAGCTTGTGCGTTGATTGGATGCCTGGATAACCTGCAAACGGGGACTTAATCGGCAATGATGTAACAATTTACACAGCTGCCGTGCTGCACTTCAGCAGCACGTTGTACTGCTTCGTCGAACTGGTTTGACCGTCGTTCGGTAATTCCAAAATGACTTGACCCGGGGCGCATCGTATCAGGTGAGAGGCAAGGCTCATTCTAGCTCACTAGTTACAAGAAGTGGATCTGCAGATACGTAGGGAGAACTATTTACCGGTCCGCGACACCCTTGCGCCCTCGGTACAAGAAAAATTAGAAAGCAATAGAAATATTTCAGAGTCTAGATCGAATGGCGTTTCTTGCTTTGCTGGGGCAATGGCTGATATTTTTGACTCCATGCATTTTCCGAATGGGTGGGTTCTCGTAATGTTTCTGTGTTGGGGAAGGTGAATGTGTAATCATCCCAACATCGTTGGCTGTAACTGCAGAATGGAAATCAAGGGAATCATACTAAATATAGACAGCAAATGATCACTCGTCAGTTACTCACAACCGTGACGTGACGCCTTCGCGAACAGCCAACTGACGATCATTCCTCTAGGCGTCCGCGTGTTTGTTCCATAGCACGATGTATATTTGATCCCGCGGACTCGGGAAGATGGAACATTTCGAGGATAGGAGGTACTGCCTTAGGAGCAAGGAACATGCATGCCGACGGGGATGCACCCCGTTCACCCCGTTCACCCCGTTCAGACACGATCTCTGATTCCCTGTCAACAACAATGTTTCCAAATGCTGGATTCTTTTCCGATGATCTTGATGCAAGAGGCGACGATGGCAGGTTTTGAGATATTCTCGAGGACGAGGTGGACGACGCATATATTTTGTCCAGGTCGGAGCTTGGGTTCGGCTCTATCAACCCGTTGACTAAGAGGGAAGATAGATATTGCGAGGATCTGTAAGCTTGGTTGTAAATCACCCGAAAAGGAAACGAAAGAAAATGAATAAGCGGCGTTGAATCTGAGCAATGAGCATGAATTCAGCTAACCTGTGTAATGTGACCACGACCTCCAGACGCAGAAGAAAAATGGCAAATTGGGTACTATTGCTATGTATAGGGTGAACGATAAGAAAGTAATAGTGCGTGCAGAGAATATAGCACATACGTATTAGTATAATCGGGAAAGTGAGGGGAGCAATAAGCATCCATAAGTAAAATCCCCTTCGATGTCGTGGCCCGCGGCTCGCCAAAAGTGTACGCAAATGAACAATAGATGGATGCAATGCGTGATCTGGTCCATAGGTTGGGTATAGAGAGGGAGGGTAGATGAGTGGTATCTAAATGTGTAAGGGATTGTCACGTTCAAGATAGGACACTGACTGAAGCAAAAACAGCATGCATACTTTTGGAAGTGACTGTGGTCGAATCGCGTTTTTTCTAACATCGTTGGTTTGTTTATTGGTTGTGGTCAGAGAAACGGTAGGTCCCAAGGTGGGATCTACATTTCTGAGTGCCAACTCCTCGAAATCTATTCGATCAGCTATGCGTTCACCTAATTCATAAGTCCATAGCTGCCTTCGTGTGAATTCGCTCTCTCACAAAGTTTGACGGGAACTTGCTCACCTTCCAGCTGCCTTTTGGTGCTTTCCCAAGACTAGTCCAGATCTCTATAACTTTGCTAATCGCGTTCTTCAGCGATTTTTGGTGCCAGGAAAGGTCTTCACCACCGCCACACGGAGAAATCAAGTCAAAATGATAAAAAACCAGCATAGTATTTGCATTGACTTCGGAATAAGGTTTTTGTTTGACGTCCCGCGATGATTTGAGCCTAGCAAGGGGAAGCGCAATAATGCGCATCGATGGTGCTCTCTTTGGTACAAGGTTCATTGTGAGTTGAGCAGCGTCAATTGCAACCTTTGCCAGTGGTCGAAAGCGACGTGGTCAAAACACGTGACTAAACATTACATTACTTCAACTTGACGACAGTGACCGCACCGAACGATCATGAATTCACCTGATCCCGGCTCGCCCATATCCACAGACACATCTGAATCGCCACCCCCTGATGACTTTCAGTTTTCGAATCGTGATCAACAGCAAATCTTGAGCGCTGCCGACGCTCGTTTGCTCAGCAACATCTCGTCTTCGATGATCTCTACGTCTAGTTCCTCGAAGCGCCGCCTCCCTAGAGGGTCTTCTTCAGAAGGCCCACAACGTCGCGATACCAAATCAAGGAGGCGCGAAGACGCTTTCGTTTCTGCGAGTGGCACCAGGCGGGCGGTCATCGAGGGCCAGGGTCATATGGTTGTTAGACCTGCCGGCCAGGGAAGCAACACATTCCAGTCAAGGGGGGATTTCGTCTCTCGCAGGGATAAAGAAGAGCTCATCGATGTATCATTGGTGGAGCAACTAAGGCAAGGTCCGTCACGATGATGTTGATATCAATTCTTCCTTTCTCAATTCTCTGTACATTTACTGGTCAGACTTCGGAGATCCATTCTTGGACTCCAGTTCGAAGAAACCAGTTGATCGCATAGATGCAACGCACTCGTGATACGGATCGGCGAGTGACCTCCAACTCGATCACTTATCTTAAGTGTTCATTTGAGCTCTAGCTCGCGTATTCTTCCCCGTCGTCCAGGATGGATTGACGCGTATATAATCAATTGGCATTTGAAATTTCGATGGTATCTTGACACTCATGATTGTATCCAGTGTAGCGCACTTGGCGCCAATTTCACAATGAAATCCATTTTCTCAACTTGTACCCTCGTGTGGTGCCCAGAGGGAACACACTCTAGGTCCCGCTTTCTACATTGGATTTTGTAGAGCACCTACCCCGCCATTTCATTGCGCGCAGCGACACAATTCCTGCCTTTCATGCACATCTTTTGGTTTCGGGATATACTTAAACGTTGAATGAATACAGACGGGACCAAGAATATCTGGATTTTGACCCTCATAATACTAAGGGAGCTCAAGATAGACACTGTGATCAAGCCAATGGTCAGTAAAGCAATCCCCTCTACGAATCAGTTGATATATGACCAGAGCCTCGTTGATGGTACTTTATTCGTGGAGTCTACTGAAGATTGGAGCTTTGGATGCATGACTTGAAGCCTATTTTCCTGGCTCTCCTGAATGCCGTTGCTACACTTTTGGTGTCGGATCTCGTAGTTTACGTTCCTCAGGGCACGAACGAGGTCATAAAGTACCTTGCTGCATATCCGATGGTTGTCTCCCCATGTCCACCCACTTGGACCTCAGGCTCCAAGGATGAATTAATGACCGTTCACTGGTCCCGACCCTGGATGCATTCTCATCTCCGAGGTCAAGAAGCACTCTAATGTTTCGAGCTCTCTTGCACACTCGTTGACAATATCCTGTTTCGCTCTCTCTTGTACTCTACTCGACTTCAAAGGACCATTTCGTTTCTGTTTCCCGTGTTCCATCAGTGATTCCCGTTTCAAGGCCATTAATTTCAACGGAGAGATCTATGGATGGTGACTACAGTTTTGCTGATATATCACATGCTTCAGTGTTGCAAGTTTGGTCGCAACGTAACGACTGGCAAGGAGAGGAGATCGTTCTTAAGAGCAGGATATAGTCCGAGTCAAGGATAAGCCGAATCTGGAAGAAGATAATCCGCGGGGTAAGTACAACCCCCTGCCAAGACGTACGTACTGTGCGGGGTTACTCTCCAGTAATAATGTTGCCTGATCAAGGGTTCTACGGTCGGATTTCACCGTAGGTTAATATTGCCGCCCATACGTATGTTTCCAAGTTAGCTTCAAGATGTTTCGAGATAGTCAACTGTCCTAAAACATCCTACACTACTCGGCCGAAAGAACTAGTTCGACTCAAGTTAGACACCCATTGTCACGATGAGACTGAGTCAGCATCAGAAGCACCCGTCCATTGAGCGGAAATTTTGGATGAATATGGAGAGTTCTCGTGAGAGAACTTTCCAAACTTGGTGCTCGGTTCTTGGTGTACGATATAACTAAATATAGCATGATCAGTTCAGGTTGCACTAATATTCTGTCGGACTGCCAAGGCTCAGCTTTCAGCTAACGTAGATAGGGATCTCAGGTACAATATCGTACCAATTCTTGTCCACGAAACGGCGTTAATTTCGTGGTCAAATTGGCAAGGGATCCTGTTCCGGGTGGTGATTCCAAGTACCTGCGAATGTTATGGGTCACCATACGTAGTAGCAACCGGCCACTGGCACGCTTTTACTCGTCCAAATTACCTACCGGCGCCCAATAGCGTCGCTGGGAGATAGCAGAGATAGCACTGACCCATGATGTTTGAGTAGTTACCCCAACAATCAATCTTCAACATGATTCACGGTTACAACTTACAAGCATCTCACCCATGCGTTAAATCCTCACTTGCAGAAATCACGACACCAGAACAGGTGACCAGTATGCTGTTATCAAACAAGCATTTAGTAAGGAAAAGGCACGCGAATGGACCAAAGAGCTTTGGGTTCGCCTTGGGTGAAATCCCGAGGATAAATAGACGTGGCCCTTGGACAGATTGTATCCACACGCAACCGAGAAGCTGTCAAGACATAAGTATGAGACACGAACATGAGAATGAACCTTCACTTCATAGCATGGATATAAGTATGGGGAGCAATGATAGAACTGATCGATAGCGAAGACCGCGTCGCGGAAAACAGTGGTCAGTGAGGCGAATCCTTCATCCTCAACTTTGGACTGGAAGAACTTGCACAGAAGGAATCGTTGCACCCTTGTGATCTGGACGACTGACACGTCGACGTGACTTATTCGTAAGTATACTCCACCAATTGTGCTCCACAGATTAGCCGATGTTGTTCCGAGGGGATCGACATGATTGCGAGGCTCTTGCCGCGCCCTCCGAAGGAAAGCTTCGTAAGAACAGTGTGTGACCCCTTCAAACTCGACCTACGCCAACCCGAGAGATAACTTCCGGTCGCACCTTCACGAGGTGAAGAAACGCACCGAATTTATAGAAGTAACCGGAGAAGTCAGTGATGCCATTCTTTTGCATATATTAAAGCCTCATTCCGCCTCCAAAAGCCACCTTCGTACCCCTAGAATCATTACCAACCCACAGATGGCACTGAGAGAACCCTTCAACTTCAACCAAGAGAACACAGAAGACCATACCATAGTAGAGATGAAGGGATCTTGAAGGCACTAAGGGTTGAGTGCAGTATCGAATCATCATGGAGCCCCGTCAGATTGTATCTGAGAGGGTAAGGACCATCGCAGCAGAAAAGAAGGCTTGCAGAACTGGGTGGCAGTCAACTACAACTCCAATCCCAGCCCACTGCCCGTTTCCGACTCCATAGCGCAGCTTTCTATCTGGGCCACCTTGTCAAAATAAATGAATACTAGTGGATAAGTGACGTAGAATATTGTTGTATGATACCATTGTGGCCTGGGGCTTGGATGAGTTAAGGCTACGTGAGAATTCGATCCTGGGCCAGCTCCGCAGTCCGAGCACTTCGGAATTCAAGCTTCAAGACTCATCAACTTTGTGCTCAGTTCAAGATCTCACATCCTCACGTTGACAGGTTCTTCCCATCTGTATGCCTTCCAGTGCCTTCCAGAATGTCGTTGGTATGTCTTTTGTATTGGGGGCGGTATCCTATGGGGTAGGTCTTCTTCCACTCTCTGTCCCACTCTCCAGTACGTATCGAAAAAGACGTGGCACGAGATACAACCTAATAGACGAGTCATAAGAAAAACAACTGTCGGTGTTATCCAACTTGGGTGCCGGACTACTCATAGGCACCGCACTTGGAGTGATATTGCCTGAGTGAGTGGTCCACAACGTTAACGCGTTTCAAACTCCCCGACCATATCCAATACCACAGGGGAATTGAGCAACTTATGGTCCATACTAAACGGGAAGGGAGTTCCTACTCGTTTAGCGTAGGGGCGCCAATTTTGTTAGGGTTCGCCTTGATGTTTGTTCTGGAGGAATATGCAATCCCCCATGGACATGCACTGGCCCATTCTTCGAATTCTCAGGCTGAAGGACAGGCTATCTTCGATGTTGACCTAGCGGAACGAGGTCGTCTTCCCTGTCCAGAGAACCCTCCCTTGCGCCAGGCTGAAAGCAGCGACATCCAACGTGCCTATCCTCTAACATTTGGTTTGGTCATTCACGCACTCGTTGACGGGTATGCATTAGGCGTCTCTGCGTCTAATGTACATTCCACCAGTTTGTCGCTCATCGTATTTATTGCAATCATTGTCCATAAAGGCATGGGACTCTGCTTCCACTGTTTCGTTATCTAATTATAAACAAAATAGCTCCGACCGCGCTCGCTCTGACCACCGCGCTTCTTGCGAGTTCGCTGTCCGTGGCAGATTGCAAGAAACATCTTCTGTACTTCAGTCTCGCGACTCCTGTGAGCTCAATTTTATCGTATGGACTCCATGCCTTTCAGTCAGAGAACCACAATAACTGGTCAGGAAGCGCGTTACTATTCAGTGTAGGTCATTCGACTTAAAGGTGCTCAGAGATCGCTACCTGATGCAATACGGTAGGGAGGCACATTTCTGTATGTAGCTTCCGTGGTACAGCCCGTATCGGGTCACGCATCAGAATCACCCACGAACGAGATTCGGAAGATAGTTCGCGCTGCATTGCTTCTAGGAGGGATGTTTTTCCCTGTGCTAGTTAGTCGGTTGGTAGTGCACGGGCATTGAATGGGCGACAAGTCTCGATTTTACCTAAATAATTGTGTTAGCTGGCGTGAATCGCGACCGGCACGGATTGTCAGAAGGGTTCCGCGCTCGCGAATTCGTAGTTAACGTTTATCCCTCGACCATGTCATCGCCAGGGACCGACTCTGAAAGTGAGAGGGAGCCTACGCCTCCGCCGTCTAAGCGGGCTCGTCCGTCTGGGTCCCCAAAGACTGCAAATGGCGCTCCGAATGTCAAGAACAATCCTATCCTCCCCACCACTAGTTCCACCACGCCGGTCATGAACAACGCTCTAAATTTGCCTCCGCTCTCCGTTTCGATTCTAGGCGTCGAACCACTTGACGAATTCATCCGGGAGATTGCGGACTTCGTGCATCACATGGTCATGAATAGACCCAACATGGGTCCCGATGCGAGGGTGGAGGTGGAAGCCAAGCTCGGTGTCCTCAGGGACCGGGCCACTGGGAAGAGGATTTCCCTACCAGTATTGGTAGAGACGAGTGCGTAATCAATGCCATCCTAGTTTTGAGCGTAACGCTGACATCCGAGTCGCTCCGCCCAGTCCTCGTCCCAGATGCAGTCGAACTACGTTTCGAATCAAACATGTCGGCCGTTGGTATCTACATCTGCAGGCAACGACACGAGCTGAGAGAACTCATTCTGGATGTTTCAGACGCAACACAAGCATTTCAACACGATTCTCAACGAGCTGCAGCGCAGATCTTCCGAGTCCTCGCATCCAGCGTCTCCGCTTGAGTATAAGCACTTCAAATTGGTGGATTCCTTTTACACAACCGACAACTCTCGTGATCGTGACAAGATTCGTGTCACTCGTGAAGAGAAGACTGGAACGGTCATCGAGGTCACGAAGAAGATGAGGTTGGGTGACCTGAATATACATTCCCCAAAGCGGGCAGCCGATTGGAGGGTTAGCGTCAATTTAGAGGTTCCGGGTGGGTCGAATTCATAGTTCGCGTTATCAAACGCTCTAAATTATCTCAGTTGTCCATCCCGTGGGGACGCCAACACTTACGAGGAGAAAGGACAGAATATGCTACTCGCATGAAGAGTTTAATATCGATCTCACACAGGTAGTGTCCAACGCAGGCCCCAACAGTCCGGTGAGTACGAGGATTTCTTAATGGCTAACTCGCCCACATTGGTCTTTCCATCAGCCTGAGACGCTACACGAGTTGGAAGTGGAAATTGCACGGCCTACATTGCTCTTGTCAACTGTCTCGAAGCGAGGAGATCCAAACGTGCCAGAACACGAACGTAACGCGTTTGATGAGCTAATTCGGTCGTTTGTGAACAATACTAGGATTCTTGTCAAGAACGCCAATGAAGGATGGCACTAATAAAAGTCTCATACAGTTTACATATGCATTCGGGGCAGCAAAACTCGTAGTTACACTCCGTATACGCTATGGGTTCTATGCAATACAGAATATGGAGTACTGTGGTAGAGGAAGTAAAGTAGTTATACACCAACGATTTCGACCAAGTCACCGTCTTCCAAGTCAGCATCTCCAATCTCCGTTTCGGGATCCATCTTATCTCCATCGACCATTAAGTGAGGGAACGGACGAGATTTCGCTCCCGTTCCGCTCATAGATGCAACACCAGAATAGATGTCAGGCAACCCTGCTACCTTGAGGAATGCCTTTGCAATCGCACCACAGATTGTGGTCGTGCGAACTGTGAGAGGGAATGTCTTGTCCTTGGTGGCTGCGGATCGGAATACAAGCTTAATCGTGTCTCCTCCAGCGGACTCGGTTTCCGACTCATCGTCGGAATGTGGTATCGTAGGTGATGAACTGTCATCCTGGAGATATGGGGATGTCGCGCGGTTACTTCGTTGCACACGAATGTACTCAGCGGTGTGTTTGTCACACGCCTCTGCTTATATAGTCAGTAACTTCAATAGCCTCCGGACAACAATGAACAAACCGAGATCTCCCTCTGCCCATATGTGAAGACTATGCGGCGTTCCTGAAGCAAAGACGCGCCTTTGGTCGTGACTGACTACGAGTTGGTCCGTCATGATCCCGGCTAAGTCGGCAACTTCATCGAATAACTCCCGAAAGGTGTCGTGCTGAATTATCACGGAACCGGTCTTAGAATGAACACAGGGAAAAAGGAGAAGACACACTCGTCTCATGGTAAACGTCCAACGCTGCTCTTGGGCCGAGGGGTTGCGTGGATGTGGTCGCCAACGAACAATAATATTGACGCTTTCGGGCCCTCCCATACGCTCCGTTTCGACACGGTTGTGTTTCACTTGTTGCTTGGCTGCTTCGGCAATCTGTGCAAGTTCAGGGTCCAAGTCCAAGGTATCGCTCGAATCATCTGGGAAAAAGGCAGGAGAGGGGGGACGATGTTGTACCGCAAGTGCTTGTCTGAACTCGCAACATGAATGAAAAGATTGGTGATCAAAAGACGAAATGCAAACCTGACGAGGTTCATTGCATGAACTCGCTGATGGGCTGGTAGTTCCGGGGGAGGAGTAATCGATTTAGAGCGACTCCTTCCGCGTTTGCGTTTATTAGGTGACGAATTCTGCCCGGGCTTACTGATTATGTGTTCGAGGATTTCAACATCATCAATTTCGTTGTCCGAGGAAAGTCTGGGAGGAGCAAGTTAGGGACGCGACAAAGAAACGAGACAGGATTCATGATTGCCATCGCATGTATGGACGCACAGTGCAGTCACATCCGTGTCCTGCCAACGGGGACGGTCGTTCTGCTTGATCGGTTTCTTCTTGCGGTGCTTTCGGAATGACTCGTCCCCCGGGTGATCCACATCCCAGTCATCGTCGGTGCTTGTGAACGGTACGGCTTCTGATGGGATATGAGCTCGACACGGAGACGGGTGGTACTGACTTACTTGCGGCGGACCGCTCGAGCTGCCTCCAATGCTGAGCTGTTCTTCCCCTGTTCCTGCGGAAGAGATCGTCCTCGTCGTTGACCGCACCGGTGGCCTGCGTTGGCGGTTTCGACACCTGACGCGGTCGTGGTCGCGGACGCGCCGGCTGAGCCATTAGACATCCCCCGTGGGAATTTCGGCTCGTTTGACCCTCCTGTTGTCACACATCACGTCACGTCACGTTCCCCTCCTTCATGTCGGACAAGGTAGTGTTCAAGAAATCCGCGTCGCGTCCAGCTCAACGCGCTCGCGACGTTGACACCGATGCCGACGCCGCAGAATCGTCCACAAAAGACGCACCTATCACGCTCGCATCAAAGCTGAAGTCAAAGGCAAAGCGCGCCCAGCCCAAGTCCCGACTCAGTTTCGGTGCTGATGACGAGGTAGGCGTGTTGTCCCCCACCTGGGAGTTGCCCTCATGTATTTTGTTCTAGACCGCAGAGGAACCTACTTTTCATATTAAAAAATCCAGCCTGAGTCGCAAACTCAAACTCGGCTCACACCCGGCGTGCGTATTGCACGGTGCACCTTGTCCGCATACTGACCCGTCACCCCAAGTTTTCTACCCGTCACCTCAGATCAGCCTCCTATCAACACTAATTCCAATGGTGCTCCCGTCTATGATCATGCTCATTTATCGGAGCTCAAAGCCAGCACGTACTCCACTCGACTGCCTGTTAATAATGATATTTACGACGCGGATGCTTCCACGACTGTAGATGAGAGTGGAATAGAGATCTTGGGATCGTCAGGCGAGCCAATGTGTTTTGTTTCAAAATCTCGTCCTAATATCGCCTTGGAGTCAGCTGAATCCATGATCCCTTCCCAGTCAAGGATCCTGGCCGCGAGGGAGCAACGAGAACGTTTACGTATAGGTGGTGCAGAACAAGAGTACATCTCCTTGTCTATTACGAAGCGGGTCGATGTCTCTCAAGGCCCTCATCCTGAAAGCCGGCTAATGCGGGAAGAAGATGAATTAGGGGAAGGCGAGGACGGTAGGTGAGGTTTCCTCTTTATGAGACCATACCTCTTCATTTGTGCCTTTCAGAATATGCGGAGTACACAAGCGCACAAGAAAGAATAGCACTTGGTAAAAAGGCACGCAAAGTTGAGGCCTCGAAACGCAGAGACACGATGATGGAATTGATTGCTGATGGGTAAATACGGTTTCTCTTTATGTGTTTGTTTTGACACTGTCTGTCAGAGGGGATGAAGATGAGGAAACCCTGCAATGGGAGAGTGAGCAACTGCGGAGAGGCGGCCATGATCCTACAATGGCCTCGGAGCCCACTGCCGTCAAGCAAACTTACAAGGCTGCACCGAGTACGCCTATCACTTCTTCCATCATACATCTGCTCACAGCAGCGCAGTCCCACCTCTAGTTGATGTACCTGTCCTTGCCCAAGCTACCGAACGGTTTCAGCGATCGCTGGCCTCACTGATCGACTCACATGCCTCAAGCACCAGCGCCATCGCATCCCTCGCAGAACAGCGCGCCGAACTCGACACACGAGAGACGGCACTCCGATCGATGATTATTGCTGCAGAGTCGAAGAGAAGTTGGTTTGCAGAATTCAAAGACTGGGTCGAGAGCGTGGCCACGTTTCTTGACGAAAAGGTTGCATTATGATTCTGTGCATGCAATAGTGCTGACCTGACTTACAGTTCCCCAGGCTGGAAGAGCTGGAAAAGGAGCATATTTCTATACTGAAAGAACGAGCCGAAATGATTGCAAGGCGGCGGCGCTCCGACGACGAGGACGATCTCTCGGTTGTATTTGGCATCGTGCACAAATCCTCCGGAGAATCGGAAAAGGTCGATGAATTGGGACATGCACTACCTACATCGAATCTTGTCCTCAGGAGAGAGCGGCGCACTGCCAGATTGGCAAGACGCTCCCGTCGACACACCGTCAAGTCTGTGTCAGATGCTGATAACCACGGAGAAGGGTATTCAACCGACTCATCACTGACTCAGTCCGACGCTCTCGACTATCAGCAAGCACTCAAAAGAATAACTACGGATGGTAGAGATATCTTATCTGATGTTCGTTCTGCCGAGTTCAGGGACCCGAACCGTGGCCTTGCTAAATGGTTTGGTGAATGGCGTGAACGTTACGCGGACAGTTATATTGGCGCTTGGGGTGGCCTTGGATTAGTGGGAGCTTGGGAATTTTGGGTGCGGCTCGAAATTTTGGGATGGAATCCATTCGAGGTATATTCTTTCCTGCTCTTGGACATAGTTGCTGACTTGTCCCAGTCACAAAAAAGTCTGGACCAATTTTCTTGGTACTCATTCCTGTACCAATATTCTCGACCTCAAGGTGAAGATGAAAAAGGTGACGAACTGGGTCCGGACGGCGACATCGTTTCAGCCATGATTTCCACGGTAATCGTACCACGCCTTTGTAAGATGGTTGAGGCAGGGGCACTCGATCCGTACTCTGCGAGGGACGTCCGAAGAATGGTGGATCTTGCCGAACAAGTGGAAGCCTCGATAGGCACGGACAGTAATAAATTCCAGGTGCTGTGTCGTTCGCGCGACGAGCGACTGTTGGATTACTGACATCATACGTATCTTTAGTTGCTTTTGAAATCTATCCACACCGCTTTTAGCTGTGCTACGTCCAATGTGGAGGACCTTCTGTCCCCCTTTCTCGAATTGAACGATCCCCCTTTTGACCCGGAGGCGGCGCCCACCAGAGAACGCTTACTTTCTCGAACCACGAAACTCGTGGAAAATATGCTCCGGTGGCGCAAGTACACTGGTGACAAACACGACATAGACAAACTCTGTGTACGGCTTCTAAATGATTGTATACTTCCTGTTGCAGAGAGCGGATGGGAAGTCGGGGGCGAACGAAAAGTCCGACAGGTGACCGATTAGGTTCTTTGTCGTTCAACGTGATCTTACTCAGAGATCTGTAGGTGATGGGCGCTTTGCCACAGGAATTAGTGAACTCGGTTAGAGCTACGATGACCGCAATGACCTTCACGTCGTAATGCATCAACTTGCGCAGAATTGGTCAAGACCGAGTACGTCTGATCAATTTTCGACTAGGCGTCGAGCGCCGAGCTGTTCTACGCCAAACACGGTGATAATCGGTTACCACGTTATCGCCGCTGGCCGCTCGGAAGATGAATATGAAGCCTCAATGACCAGCCATGTTGGGCAATTCGGCGTGGCTGGTTCGTTCCGCTGTCAGACACCTAAGTAGTCGTCAGGGTTTATTTCATCGGCAGAGGATTGCAACTTTTTTTTTTTTTTTTTTTCGCGAAAATTCTATTTACAGTAAGGATGTTGATTAAACTCTACGAGTGACGGCGAGGTAAGGCCTGTAAGGGTGACCAATGGAAAGAAGTCCTGTTGTCATCTTGATGGTTGTTTGTTTGTTTGTTTGTTTTATTTTCCAAAGAGAATTGATCTTGCTTGATCTGCTCCATCGTCGTGGTCCGCGGATTCCCCGATTGGACACTGTACAGTTGTAGTGCTTTCAAGTTGTCTTGCCTTCCAGATAACGCTCGAGGCTGGAACTCTCGAAGCGGATTCCAGCGAGCCGCCGTACGTCAATGCATTAGTCACTATAGATCTAGAGCGTCCCACGTTAATGGACGGGCGTGGATGAGTCAGAGAAGGCTCAACTTGTTGGCGCCCATTCATCATCGACACTAAGCTGACTTTTCAGGCAAACGGCGACCACCTCCGCTACTTTACTATTTCGGACTCCGGCAGTGATATGCTATCCTTCGACCAAACACACTCATGATGCGTGTCTTCCAGGACCGTCTAGATGCCGAACCAAACCTCACCGAACTGGTTCATTGGTGATAGCCGCTTTAGCTGAATGAGGTCAATGCGGCTGCCTAATCTTGCCGATTACGAAGGTGACCGTTACGTTTCATCCACCGTCTCCTTCGTCGAAATTGAATGCAAACTCTTTGATTCGTTGACGCAACAGTTGCGGATGCTCTGTATCGGAACATCCATTTATGGTTTCGGTACTATTGCAATGGGACCTGCGCTGTATTGGGCACCTTTTCGCGTATAAAAGCCACCCCGAAAATCTTTACTCCCCAGCGAGTTGGACTACTCTCCCCTCCCTTCTTTCATCACTCCTTTGATTCACGATCATGTCCGAAATTATCGCAAAGCCTGGGGTACAGCTTTCTGAGATCTCAAGCACGTCTAGTCGCCAGGTCGATTCAAATGCGAAGCATTTTATTGCCTTCGCAGACTGTGACGACTGTACACGGTATCCTAATCGTTGGTCAAGGATCAGGTCGGTCTACCCTTCGAAGTCTTTTGCGCTTCTCATACTTCACGCTAGGGAATACATACGAGAGCCAGCTGCTGAATTCCTTGGCACTATGATTCTGGTCATCTTTGGTTGTGGTGGTGATTGTCAAGTCGTTCTATCATCCAAAACTGCCGTCGCTGCTAGTCCCAAAGGGGTCAGTATTGAAAACCCCAGCAAAATCAGTTGTTCAACATTGACGTTTTGATGGTAGGAATATCTATCTCTTAACTTGGGTTGGGCAATCGGTAGGAGATTTTTTCCATTAGGTCGCCAACACAACTGAGACATCCAACAGGTGTGGCAATGGGCGTATGGGCCTCTTGCGGAATTTCAGGTGGTCATATCAACCCGGCGGTACGTTGCGAACATTTAGTACCGTCATGTAACTCAGCCCCTATTAGGTTACTCTTGCCATGGCTTCTTTCCGCAACTTCCCTTGGAAAAAAGTCCCATATTATATCCTAGCCCAACTCCTTGGGGGAATTTGCGGTGCTGGAATTGTTTATGCTAACTACTACCATGCCATCAATCTCTACGAGGGAGGGCCCGACATCCGCACCATCAGCGGCACTGGTGACCTGTTTGCGACATACGCGGTGGGTTCTACAAATCACTTGTTGAATATTTGTGCTAACGACGACATAGGCGGACTACTTGACATCCGTTTCTGCATTTTTTTCTGAGGTCAATTCCACTTAGTTTTATACATCTCACAAGACCTTACATCTCTCCATTAGTTCTTGGGATCCGCTATGCTGATCATTGCGGTTTTCGCTGTGACGGATAAGCGGCATGGCCCATCCACAACAGGTGTTGTCTGTGTTGCGCTCTTCTTCACCATCCTAGGCATAGGTCTCGCCCTCGGCATGGAGACAGGATATGCAATCAATCCCGCCCGTGATCTTGGTCCGCGCATTTTGACGGCAATGGTCGGCTATGGAAAAGCTGGTATGCATGTTATACTCATTAACGACCTATATTAATCCACCCCAGTCTTTAACTTTAGGAATCAATACTGGATTTGGTGCCCACTACTTGGCCCGATATTGGGTATGCAAATGGGAGCCTTGGTTTATGATATCCTCCTCTACACTGGATCCGATAGTATCGTCAACAAACCGTACGTGTTGCATTACTGTGTCATAATTTACTTGTCGACCAATGTTTCTCATTTTTAATGATGTTTAGCAACCTGGAGGCCGAAAGAAGGCACCTCGAAGGGTGCGCTCGCCGTGGAGCTGTTGAAGCAGTTTAATGACTTCCTTCGTTTTCCTGGATCAAAAAATTCTTTCTTCGTGACTATGTTGTAGTACAACGCGTTGACGGCCGCCATGGGGGACGATGCGTGGGTTGGATGTCTGCCATTTCAAATGTCTTTGATTAGATCGCCTTCACTTGGATGTTACTTGCGATATTTTGTAATATGATTCCAATTTACGAAATCTGACTTGGTGATCGCAGCTTGAACCGACTGATGCGGCTGGACACGCATTAAACTACATCATGGTGTATTCCCAATGGATTTTCCAACACGGTGATCATGGAGTCTCGCAAGGCAACCATTAAGGAACAGGAGAACGCAAGGACCGGTAGTGACAGTGTGACTCGGAGTGGTGGTAGACCTGGACCTGTTGGACAAGCACATAGTAAGGCTTGTCGACTAAACTTACTAAGCCTGTGCTCACCTGGCTTCTCAGCTAGGAACACCGCAACTTGTGCAGCTCCATTGCACTGTGAGTATTTCTAGTGAT
>JBBPRP010000373.1:0-15837 GCA_038093135.1 Leccinum longicurvipes
CCCCCCCTCAGTCGGATAGACCACTGCAGAGGGATGCGACCTCCAATTCGGCACAAACGTTCTAGGTACATCTCCATCCTGATTCCATCACCCAAGTCCATCACAGGACACTTTTACTTTACCAAGCGTCTCCCGACGATGATCGTCAATCCCAAGATGAGCTCGGACGGCAAGACCCGGGTCGTGACTTGTTACCACCTCGTCAGGACGCCTATTTTGTCACAGCCTCGACTTTGGCGCGTTCAAGAACTTGCTAATGCTGCACCGATATGCTGCGCTGTCAGAGCAAATTCGTATGTTATAGTCTGGTTACAGAACGACCGTGTTCGACAATGGATGGGATGAACAACTCAAGTAGGCAAACGTGATTGTCGCACGCGAGCTTTCACGGCGGTTCGGAAACCAAGCCATCGTTTCTATCTCTCTCAATTTCGGGAACATCAAGTCGGATCTGCAATGGCACTTTCCCTCCTCATGACACTACGGTGACCATAACCATGACGCGATTTTTTTTGGTCGCAGTATTAAAAAACGATCATGTGTGATACGCCGTAGGCGGTGTGGGAAGGTGGTAATGTGCACGTCCTTGTCTTTCGCGTTGGGCCCAGAGTGTGCTGAACACTTGTCTTCCTTCTCTAGTACCTCGTGCCCTGGGCACGCGTCGGTACTCCTTTGAAAGAGACTCAAGACCTCGAGCTTGGCGAGAAATTTCAAGCTTGGAATTGGCTCGAAGAACAAGTGATGAATGTATGATGGTCAGGATGGCACCGGCGAATGTTCACTTGATGAAATTCAGCAATCCTGACGAGTTAGCGGTCGCGAGAAAAGGATATACGGTACATTGGGCACTAGGCACCGATATGTATATACAAAATTCGCTGATCGAGCGGAATACTACCAGCTAATGAATTCATCGTCCTCTGCAGAGCCAAAGCCGCTCGAGTATGATCCAGTCGACCAGTTCCATCCAACATATTCTCGTAAAACTTGGACGTGATCTTGTTCGTCTCTCCGTCGTCCACCGCCCACATCGTCCCAATCACAGATCGGAACCCTGCAAACTGCATCGCCGACGCTAGGTGGATCACCTCGTCCGGACTCTCCTCATCTCCGACCGTCGTATGACAAGCAGACAGGTAGGCAAACTCTGGATTCTCTAACTCGCATCCCATGATCCGTTCCACAGTGAAGTGGCCGTCGTGAAGCCCAAATGCAGAGTCAAAGGGTTGCTTCCTATTTGGGATGCCATGACAGGCAAAGTGAACCCACCCGCTCGTCTTCAGCTCCTTCGAGACTTGGGACATACTCGATTCTCGACCATCAAGGCGGACGAACGTCACGAGACCCTGGATACGCTCAGCGACGATGGCTAGTTCACTGCCGACGGAGAGGAGCTTGCTTTCACCTTTGGCGCTCGCTTGACCCACAGCAAGGAAACGTTTATCGTGTATCGAAACCGTCGCCGATGGATCATTCCGTCTTGCACGGATGAGGGCAGTCAGAGTGGGTGTGTAAGACGAGATGTATAGGTGGGAAATATTTCTTTGGCCCTTCCGATACGGACCAGCCGCGTGCAAAGGCAAGAGGCAGAACTCTGAAGTGGGGCACCACCAGACGCGTGAGCGAACCGGAACTGTCCTCTGGAGGAAATCAGCAATCGGGGAGACAACTTCATCCCAGAGGTCGCGCAGGAAGCGAGCGAGATCGTTCTTCACATCCATCACTTTTGCATTCAAAGTCAAGGACTGGAGCTCCGACGATAGGTCCTGAACACGCGATTTCGTGATTTCCAATGGGATGTGAACCGGGTCTCTGTCAGAAAAGATAACGAGTGCATCGCATGTATACTGGCTAGCATTTACGATTACCACGGGTCCACCACTTGCAGCAAGCTGGAGTTCTGAGAAGGAAGAAGGGAGAAGGAATCGAGCAAGACCGGGTAGTTTTCGAATTTCCTCGATTGCGGATTCCAGATCAACATTAAGACTGCACAGCTTGTCGTGCTGGTCAGGACCTTGTGAATGAATCATAGTGTGTATTTCTGATGACAGTCGAGTAAACTGGTCTGCAAGAGCCACTCCTTCCTCGCCCGACGCAACAACTTCTTGAAGAGGTGAACGAAGACGAGAAATCTGGTTCCAGAATACACCACGACCTTGCTCCAGCAGCTCGACCGCTTTCTTGGTGTTCTCATTGCGGAGGCAAGCAGAAAATGCATCGATTGCTAGGGATGAGGCGTGGTCTTTGAAAATCTGTAGATGATGGGGCAGAGATGGCAAAGTGGCGAGATGCCGAACGAGGAGTCGAAGAGATGTTTCATATGCGAGAAGCATGGTGGGATGGCCGAAATCCTCAGCTACACTGATCCATTCCTTGGCTGCAGAGAGATCGGCTGGTGAAGCTGTTTGTGACATTGTCAACTCCGTGTAAAGGCTGAATAGATCTTCCTTGTCCCTCAACTCCCTCGACTGGGTGAACCGAAGATGGAGATAACATGCAAGATTTTGCAATGAGAGTGATCGACCAGGATGACCGAATGGATAAAGGTCAAGGGCTTTTCTACTGAGGATGATGGTCTCAATGAGGTCTTTCATCTCCTCGAGGTGGTTGTAACGATCGAAGAGATAAGTTGCGACATTGTCCAAAAACGTTGAACGAAGTGGGTGACCTAACGGGAGAAGGTCGAGGGCTTGTCTGCCGAGGATGATGGACTCATTGAGGTCCGTCGTCTCTCCAAGCTGGTCGTAACGACAAGAGAGATAGGTTGCGATATTGTTCAACAACGTTGGACGAAGCGGGTGCTCTGACGAGAGAAGGTCGAGGGCTTGTCTGCCGAGGATGATGGCCTCATTGAGGTCCGTCATATCTCCAACTTGCTTGTAACGATGCGAGAGATAGGTTGCGAGGTTGTCCAATGACGTTGAACGAAGCGGGTGCCACGACGAGAGAAGCTTGACGGCCTGTCTCCCGAGATTGATGGCCTCATTGAGGTCCGTCATATCTCCAAGCCGCTGGTAACGACCGGATAGATAGTATGCGACGTTGTTCAACGACGTCGAACGACGCGGGTGCCCCGGGGAGAGAAGGTTGAGGGCTTGTCTGCCGAGGATGATGGCCTCATTGAGGTCCATTATATCTCCAAGCCGATTATAACGTCCGGAAAGATGGAGTGCGACGTTGTTCAACGACGCTGACCGATCGGGGTGCCCGGACGGGTAAAGGTCGAGGGCTTGTTTGCCGAGGATGATGGCCTCATTAAGGTCCGTCATATCTCCAAGCCGGTTGAAACAATTGAAGAGATAACTTGCCAGATTCTGCAACAACGTTGAACGAAGTGGGTGCCCTGACGGGAGAAGGTCGAGAGCTTGTCTGCCGAGGATGATGGCCTCATTGAGGTCCGTCATCTCTCCCAGCCGTGTGTAACGACCGGAGAGATAGAGTGCGACACTGTCCAACGAGGATGGTCGATCCGGGTGCCCTAAAGGGCGAAGGTCGAGGGCTTGTCTACCGAGGATGATGGCTTCATTGAGGTCCGTCGTTTCTCCAAGCCGGTTGTAGCGATCGAAGAGATAGAGCGCAACATTGTCCAACGACGTTGGTCGATCCGGGTGTCCTGACGGGCAAAGGTCAAGGGATTGTTTGCAGAGCATGATGGCCTCATTGAGGTCCATCATTTCTCCAAGCCTGTCGTAACGATTGGAGAGATAGCTTGCAACATTATTCAACGACCTCGGACGATTTGGGTGTCCTTCTGGGCAAAGCTCCAGTGCTTCTCTGAAATAGATAATTGCTTCCTCGATGTCCATTACCGCTCCTAGATTGTTGTAACGATGCCGAAGATGAGTGGCAAGCTGAGTTAGTGAGCTCCATCGCTCGTGGTGACCGGGTGGGCAGCGATCTAGTGCTTGGCGGTCAAGGATGACTGCCTCGCTAATGTGGTTTGTCCCGTCCCCTTGCTCAAACTTGGAGAAAGTGGACTTTGCCCGTGAAAGTATCTCATCGACTGAAACAGTCGGCTCTGCATCATGTTTGGTGACAAACGACGAATCTTGACCAATACAATGAATGTCATTCTCACAGAGAAAAGAAAAGAAGTACTAGTACCTTCTGATTTCATCTTGTCTCAATAAAGGTTGGAAGAACGCTACTCGAGCAGGGTCGAAATCCGGAAAGGTGAGCCGCTCTTGTTCACTCGCACGTGCTCTGTCCCTTGATCAGCGTCCCTGTGTTCAATAAAGTACATGGCACCCCTCACGCCGTCTCCACATACATCACCTCTTGCGGGGTCGATCAGGCGTTTCCCATCTGAGTTCAGACCCAAGCGGACGCCGTTCTCGGTGAGGGGCATTTGAGCTCGGTGCTTCGATTCTCTTGAGTCTTTGTTGGTTTGTATATCGCAACACTTAAAATGGCTAATGCGACATCATTTTTGCTTATCATCTTATGTATACAGCGTCAGTACCTGAGCCTTGGAATCAACTAGCTTGCGACTGTTGGCCAAGAACTCGACTCCAGGCTGCCTAGTATCCCGTATGCGGGCCCTTAGGTAGAAAGACAATACTCCAACACGCAAGTGAGCAAGCAAGTGCCCTAAGCACCTAGCAAAACAACATGTCAGACTCCATGATATGGACGTCGGACATGAGCGCAATAATTTTTTGTACTACACTACCACAAAGACCTCGGTCGTGTCTAGAACCAAGGACTCGGATGAATCTCAATATCTCACACATGACTTATATGAAGCTTCTGTGAAGGCACCTGTCAGTCGTGTTCTGATTCTTTTTCGCAGGTAATTCCGTAGTAAACCTCCGGTGAACGTAGCTGACGAGATCCCTGTTGTAATCTAACGCTCACATTAGAAACTTGCGGTGAACAATAACGCTACGAGTGGTAACATTAAGCAAATGAGGTGCTTAGCCTGACACAAGAGCTATTAGATCCGGTCAGTCGAACACCCCTTGCGTATCACCTTGAACCCGCCTCGAAGGGTCGCCATCCGCACCATCCGCACCATCCGCACCATCGACAAACCGTCACTTTTGTTCGACCGGTTCCGTGGCATAGTCCACATCGTGTGTTCCGTTCGGACGACCGAGATTCGGAGGATATCTGAGGCGTGACGGGCTCCCGGTCTTCTTGAAGATTCAGCACCCCGTGCCGCGCGGTAATCAGGAGAGGCGCCAGCGTCTGTTCCGAAGGAGATCAGAAGAATGCAATGCCGAGAGCACAAACTCACGAGTACAGGACCAGCTTTGCGATCGAACACTGTGTGACAAGACGACGAAAATGGTAGTGGATTATTGGCTGAGAATGCCACGCGTGAAGTTGCAATTCGCGATCCCGAGCTGTAGGCAAACCTAGACCGTTGCGGGCGCGTTGGCCGCTGTGACGCAGAGAGGTGGAACTTGATGCGCAGAGGTTTGTCTCGGTCGCGAATCCCTTGGAAATGACGCTAGGAGTATGCTTTACATATACGGCCATGTTTGTACCATCCTGCTTGTACCGGGACATCACTCTGTCCGAGTTGAGATCGTTGCAGGTGCAGTGACGAGCAAGTGCCACTATTGAGAGTGGTGGTGGACCGTGGTGGCAACCTTCTAAATTCCACTCGGCCTCCGAGTCGTTAGCACAGGATGCGACAAAGACACCTCATCAGTACCTTTCGCTGTGTGTTGCGCAGTGGTACCTCGTGGCATGGCATCATCACTTGCGCAGTGTCCGTCTTCAAGTTGAAACTTGGCTCTTGACTTCATCTACTACAGTACAAACCCCAACCTCAGTGACAGCGCCCCGCTGTCCTCATTTCCCAACTCCATTTTCCCCCTTTCTCATGAGCCTCGATCAGAACCTGTTTACGCTCTTCTTCACACCGAACACGTCGTATCCAGCTGGAAATGTGATCGATCTCACCGACACCTCAGGCATTGTCCACTACCGCAAGCACCGTATCGTCTCCTCGGGCTCCCAACAAGTCTACCGAATCGAATTGTCTGGTACGTAGATTACGAGATTCTAGGCGTTGTCAGGGCTTGAGGCCCAAACAGATCCACTTTCCGAGGCGTTGTTGGCGAGTGCGACTGCGCCCAGTGCGACGAGCAAACACAAGACTCTGGAACTCTATAATCCCTCAAATGTCGTGGAACTCAAGTATACCGGCACGCTCACATTTCGATGGTCTTTCAAATGGGAAGCGTGCGTCGTTCCCTCCTTTTTTTTTCATTTCATTGCAAGGCGAATGAAACCCGGCAACATCCTTGTTTCCCATCCAGACATGAGTTCGAATGGAAACGCGAAGAATGCTTCATGATTCGAAAGCCGGATCCACCCGTGTTGGTTGCAGTGACAAAGGAGCCACCCGGGCGGATTCGAACGTCCTCGATCCAGATCCTAGATTATAATCTGAATCGGTGCGCGCTCCTTGCTTCGTGTTGTTTTCCTCTCTCTGACCTGGTTGATTCGTGTTCCTATTGCTAGCTTTGATATTGAAGATCGGAAAGGGCTTGAAATCGTCATATTGACTGCCCTTCTGACGTTCCAAGACTCAAGCGACGTGTATAATGAACCCAGTTCGACCACTGCAACGACTCCATCAACGACTGCCACAACGCCCACAGCTGGCACCCCTTCGACTTCAGACGCACCCAAACCACCCCCAAAACCAACCCCCAAGAAAGGCGTTGAACGAGTCGCAGAGTTACAGCTAGGTAGAGGACAAGTGAACGAGGTGACAGTCCTGGATGAGGGCGCCGTCGCGGATTATGCCAAGCATTGTGTTCGGCTCTTGCAGGCAAGCGTCCTACTATCTCCCTTGTATATGCCTGCGTTATTGATACGTACCTCACCTTGCTCTCTGCACAGGACGATGCAATGCTGTTCATCAGCGTACGCTCCTTCGATCCTGATAAAGTCCCCAAGGTGCTGCGCGTCGTTGAGGAAATCAAGCGGTTGCGTCACAAAACTGGTAAGCGGTTCTCCCTCGCCCACGTGCCTCCGCCTAGTTATGCGCTGAGCGCTCTTCCTACTTGCCCTACCTGTCTACCAAACGCACAGGCAACCCCGACCTCCATCAATACGTACTCTATGACAGCTTGAACGAGGTGGTGGCGGTCCAAAAAAGCCGAATTATCAACCTGAATGACGATGACAGAAAGGGGAAGAAGAGTAATAAAGAGTACACTCCGCCAAAGAGCCTTACGGTACACCTTAGCAAGATTGACATGCCCGAGCTTCGGCCCCGCGGAGCACCTTCTGACAACCGACAGTCGGCGCGACGCGACCAGGACAACGGGAAGAAAAAAAAGGAAAAGGACTCGTCCAAACGCGCGAGCAATGAGAAACCAACCAAGGATAAGGATAAGGATAAGGACAGACACGGCAAGTCGAAGAAAACTTCAGCGCCACTCAGACAAAGCACATCTCCCCCTCGTTCTCCGACACTCCATAAACGCCGCTCCCAACCCTTGATGGTGATGTCATCGTCGGTTATTCAACCTCCCCCGCCTCCGCCTCCTCGTCGGCCGGGACCACAACCACTCGCCCCATCTGGCATATATTTGCCACATCATTATCACTCACTGCCACCCCCCCTACCAGCTCGGATGAATATGAACGCCCCGCGGATTCCGTCAGAGAGGGTTCGTCCGCAAACGATGTACGGAGACTCCTACGTTCAAGAGTATTACATGTATCAAGATAGCAACGGTGTCGTCAACGGCAGCACGAACCCTCAGGGCAACGGTCCTTCGACCTCGGGCCTCCTCGGGCGGCTCCTGGGACGATGACCAACAGACATTCCCTTTCCCCTGGATGACGGATACAGTGGCTAATCATCATCGCCTACGTATGTAATGAATATCCCCTTCGAGTTTAGTTTCTAGATGCAGCCTGGCTCGTACTTGGACGCTTGGTGAGCGGAGGACTCGCCTTTTTGTCGTCGTTATTCCTTGATGTAGTCTAGATTAGGTCCTCTTGGCTGGTTTTGGTTATATTCACAGTTGTAGACTACTGCTGGCTAATCAGAGCTCGCGAAACGACCCCATCATATGATGGCATCACTCCCCACTGAACTATATACGTACTAATGCTCCCAGCCTCACTCTTATTGTATGCCACTTCCCTGATCACTGCCCCTCCCCCGCCCCTCCCCGGAAGGTTTCTTACCGAATCTCCGGACTCCGGTACCGTACGCACTTACGGAGTTCGGGTAAAAACGAAGAATGGAGCATGATGAAATACAGAACGTGATGCAGGCGGTGCCTGAAGTTGACATGTCGACGCTCTTTTCAAACGGCTTCGAGTTCGAGGGCAAGGGTCTCTTCTCACTTGCCGGTATATGGATGGAGCGGAGGCCTGTCTCCGGATAGATACATATCACTCGACAGTAAGATGTCGGACGATGATAACGATCATGAATGATTGCGTTGTTGCGCTCCCGTCGCTGCTTTGCCATTTCGTATTTCAGATAGTTTTGACGAGACAATGATAGTACACTCGGAAACCTAGCGTGTTCGTTGTTTGCCGTTTCATTTGATTTTTTTTTTGCTTCTCTTCTTGTTTCTCCCTCCGTAGCTGCTCGTATGTATATACTTGGTTGAAGCAGTAACCATAGTACTAGGTCTCAATTGTCTCGAATGCCATCACGACCGTTTTCCAATTTCACTCCTCGAAGCCTTGTACTATCGTCATCGTTTCCAAGCGCATCGATCGAGGGACGCCGGGGGCGACACACGTCACAGACACGCGACCGAGGTATTGCCAGTTGTGCCACTGCTCACACACGTATGACATGGACATATGGTGTGTGGTACCCAGCAGCTTGGCTCGTGCATCGAGATTTGGTGTACATATCGACCGTCGTCGAGGAGTCCTCGCACACGCGAGCCTTCGTCGAGCGCCGTGACCGGCACATTGTGTTTGACGTTATGAAAAAACCTCGTACTAAGTTCCATCGTGCTCGGCAATCGCCGACGAACACCGAGTATGTAACGGGTTGACGTCACGGTCGTGTTTCCAACCGTCGAGCGAACGACTTGACCCTTTGCTTGAGAGCTGCCCGGGGCCCGGTCAAAGGTGATATGCCCTGTGTCATCATCGAACTGGCTCAGGGCGCAAGCTCAAGTTCGACTTGGATCTCCAGCATTCCTGTATACCTTGGCACGATAATTCAACCGCAATAACGTGACTTTAATCTAAGTTCATCATGCTTCCCTTACTACGCTCACCCTCACGGCTCCCCTTTACCTTCTTTACCCTCGTTCGCTTCTCGAGCCGAACGCTAACGCCACTGGCTGGCTGACTCAGATGATGGAGGCCGAACTACGTACACATCATTTTCTTATTGTTCATCAGCCTTGGCTCCTCGGCCGAGCCCGAGGCGCAACTTCCGCATGCGCTCGCCCGAGTGAGGCCAAGTCCCAACCTAGACAATGTCTTTCAATTGGTTGTTGACATTCGATGATGCATGATGGACCCTACTCCATAATCACACGTGAAGTCACCACGCCAACGCTCATGCATGATGTCACAGCTCCGACATACCGGATTTGGCATGGTCGCAGTTAGTCTCGCTCCCGGATCAGACGTCCGGACACGGTTGAAATTCGTGACCGTTAGCAACCAGATAACAATAACATCCCAAACACGGAACGTCCCCGAACGCGTGACAAGATGTAAAAAAATAACATTTTCCCCGTCTCACGAGTTGCCATTAGCTATTAGTTATTGGGACGCGTCTACGCGTACCACGAGTAGTAAAAGAAAAGAAAAGAACTACCGATGAGATGCAATGAAACACAATCGTTTGATTTCGAGAAGCAGAACGAAGAGCAAGAAAAAATAATAAATAACAAATAACATGACGCAGGCCATTAGTGGTGGTAAGGGGGAGAGAAGTTAAAAGCCATGACGTTGTGAAATGCATGATAAAAAGGATTATGATTGAATGCGGTGAGTTGGGGTAGGTCCGTGTAAGTACGTATGGGAGCAGATGCGCTCAAGGCATCCACAGGCGGCAGCAGCAGCGATGATAGAATAAAGTATTGCACCTGAATAATGAAATGTACAATAGTACAATGTACCGTTGGCCCTGCCGCATCGGTGGGAGTGAATTGCAACGCATTAGGATTAGTGAACTTCAAGCCAACGTTCTATGCGACACCGCCGATTTCGATAAAGCTGCGCCAGTTCCAGGATGACAGATCGTCCTCCTTGAGGTCGATGAAACTTTTGAGGGGAAACCAACTTTCGAGGGTACTCCGACGTCTACGACCAGTCCTTGTTGGGCGTCTGGGCTTCGCATGAGAGTCAGCGGACTCATGCCTTCGCGGTACAGCAGGAGTGATAACATCTGCTTCGTCCTCCACGTCCGCAAAGGCGCTGAGGTCCTCGGTTTGGATCTCCGCAGTGGTGGTTGTGGAAGCTGCGTGCGAAGCCAGCTTCTCTTCCTCGTCGTCGCTGAAGCTCATAAAGTTGTTCCGAAGGTTGGAAGAACGAGAAACACGGCTGGGAGCACGCCCTTCGAGGCACGCGAGGGCATCCATGCGGCTCTTCCGACGATCCTGAGAGCTAATGGACGCGGAACCTAGCGACACTTGCCGCCGCGTGCGAGGGGTGAGAGGGTGCGACTGACTAGGGGAGGCAGCGGCGGCGGAAGCTGGGCGCTCCGTTGATAGCGTGGAGGACGGTGGAGGGCGGGAATCGGAGGTGATAGGAAGATCCGGCAATGTAGCAGAGGGAGCCGGTTTGGGTGATGGGATGTTGCGCAAGGACTCTCTCGACGTCCTGCGCCGAGTGGGAACCATAGGAACGGCAGGAGCTACCATAGTCGTGGGTTTTTCTGTTCGTCTATAGTGGGGACGTGAGAAGTGGGTCATCGTGACGGTGACGTAGGGCACGTACGCAAAGTCATAAACCGATTTCATATCGGTGCATGTCCAACTGGTGGACTTTGTGAGGGTTGAGAGCTTGCGCTTGTGGGATGGAGCATGCTGTTTACGGTCTGCTAGGTCCAGATAAAGGAAAGAACGGAGCTTGGCCGTGTCCCGCTTGCCAGCCTTCTGCAGCGTAAAGTAGATGGCAGAAGCATCGTCATTGGATGCACTCTGGGGAGATGGATCAACAGGAGTAGCTGTGGAATGCAAACCGAGGGTAAAGAGGGGGGAGTAAGAGGGCCACATGATGGAGGGGGGAGGAAGACGGGGAAGGGACGATGAGATTGCGGTGTTTTATAGGAGCGCATGGCAAGACGAAAGCAAAGTTGAATATTTTATTATTTCACACGTTCACATTGCATGCGCAGGGTCAACGCAGCCACAAATAAATTTGACATGAGATCCCCTCACCGCAATGAGTTGCCGTAGATACTACTCGACTCGGTAGGTACATCTTCCGATTACTTTCCCTAAATCGCATCTGTCAGCATCTGAACGTGATGGAGTCTCGACCTGCCTCGGAGTCGCGCTCGCCGCATCACCACGCATAACTGCGAGTCCTTAGACGCTGTTCCGAACTCTTCCAGGCGTCGCCATGACGATGTGCCGTCTGGATGTCGGTTGTTGGCAAAACCCGCCAAAAGACAGCCACTTGGTCCGGTCGGCCTTGACGAATTAGTATCACCAGCCGATCGGGCCTACGGGACAATGCACAGCACCCGGAAAGTCTTTCGCGCGGAGACGCGGCGACACTGCGACTGGGCTCACAGCCGCCTCGCTTGCCATTATCGGCCATACCGGTAGTCTGCGGTAGATCTAGCTCCCCCATGAGGATCTTGACAGCCCCCGTCACACTTTCCATCACGAGTCAGGTCGGCTCGTTGCCTTGCACCACTTTGACGTGCGCACTGTTGAGGTGGAGCACTTGCGCGCGCGACTCCCAACATACACGAGGCAGCCTTCCTTTCTTGATGGGGTAAAAAAAGGTTGGGACCTAGGTAATTACATGCAATGACTACATATGTCAACGAGTCATATACGAGGAAGCGGATTACTATCTGCTATCGATAACGGTTGTTCGCGTCCCCCTATTTTATGCAAAATATCCTTATCTTGCTTGGTTTGCAGCGATATCCTCTCACACTCCCCGCCACCAACCCGGACAACTTCCTTGACCGGTCATCCAGATCAACGTCTGGTCCTGAAGAAAGCACGGAGTGATGCGCTGTCTGTCAATAGTTACTACGGTCGCGCCCTGGTCCGACACGAGGCGCAGATCCCTGGAACGTTCTCGTCGCGAGTTCAGGTGTGTATTGCAAATCCTCGCATTGGCGCCGACCAATGTACCTGCTTTGGCGAGTGATTCCACGCATACTGCTATTGTGCGGATTTATATTAATGTATTGATTGGCTTGATACTAAGTATTAGCTACCAGCCGCATCCGCACGCGCACCTAATGATAAATAAATCGAACAATAATGCAGTACGATGGCTACAACGCGGTTGACAGGCACGACACGTTTCAAGAACTTCGAGGATCAATTAATCACTCACTACTGGCACACATGCAGAACCATTCATGCGGCCCATCATTTCGGCGAAAGATCGTCCCTCCCTGGCCGCATCGTGCGTTTTAGCTTGCCCTTGTTATTCTATTCTATTGTTCCGCACACGTTTGTTCCAGCGCGATGGCTACCCCATCACGCCCTTTTGGCCGTGTGGGGCCACGTATGATACCGCGGTCGTCTCAGGCCGGTCTCGGAAGCGGTCAGCGCTCGATTATCCCCGGGACTCTTCAACGGAGGTTCGGCTTGGCACCAGTAACTCAGATCTCTGGCACCCACGGACCGGTAGATAAGAACGCCGTTGGACTTCCTGGTTCGCTGTTCAAAACTGGCAATCAATTTACCAACACCCCTCCCTTTCCCTTCTTCCTTCCACCAGAGATCCCGCCGGCCAGTTCGCACGCCGACAGTCACGAGCCCACCAAGTGACCAAAAACTTAAATGTGCCTCAGTCGTCAAAGGCTGCTGTTCCATCGCCGAGTTTTTCTTCTCATGCCTGCCCTAATTTGGAGGCGTCCCGTGTCCAATCCACCCGTACGGTGTGTATCGAACGCTGGCGCCCCGCTAATTTACCAACACTCGTGACTGTGCCGAGTTCCCTTGGTTGCGTCCGCGTCAAGACTTGTCCCTTCAAATTCAATTCGAGTCTGTGGCGCTCGCCGGTGCTCCGACGACGAAGGAAAGTACTATAATTCGATTCATCACGGGGCGTACGTAGTAGGATACGTAGGACCTCCCTTCCTCTCAGTCGAAAAACGAATCCAAGATGGCATTACCCGGATCTGGGGAACCGAAGGGGGGGAGGGATTTCGTATTTCGCCTGGCCACTCAGTTCCGCTCTTCTCAATACGCATACACAGCCCGAGTGAAGCTTGGAAGGTCATGCCAAGTCTTTTCAGAATAACGTCTGGAAACTTCTGTCCCGAAAAGTACATGAAGAAGGGTTGACGATGAATTGATGACGGGCGAGCGCCCGCGCCAAGGGACGGGAAAACCACGTCAAGCGATCCGATTAGGATTGAGTTCCTAGCTTACATACAGCAGCGCCCGGGCCGCGCCACTGGACGGAACCTGTGCGGGGTTGTACGACAAGGCGTACGAGAGCACATTGTACTTTGCACTTACTGCGGCGCGGTGTGCCCGAATCAATGGCTGGACTAAACGTTCTCGTCGCCTCGTCGTCGTCACGTACTGCGCCCCCTTCCCTCCCTCGAAGAAAGACCGTCGTGATATGATAGGGAATCATGTGAGCATTGTATTGGCGCAGCAATTGACGGCGCGCGCATCGTCCCTTGTCTGGACTGTTCCGTGACGAATCCTGATGGTGGCGTGACCCCCTCCTTGCTTCCTTTCCATCCGTTGCGGGGGAATGGGTCAACATGACGCAAACAACATCCAGAAATATGAAAATTCACAATCGATCGTTCGGAGGTTTATTTCCCTCTGCTGGCTTGAACCCCCGGATGATGGGGGACCGAGATCCGATCAAGTTGCAACAAACGTGCTTACTTGTTGGTTGGCTAACTGGTCGACTGGCCACTTCTTGTCCAGTGGCCGGTACGGTATTCGAATTTCACCGGGTCCAGACTCTAACAACATGTGGTGGTAAATAATGGCGTCAGTCCCCCTGAATGGATGTTCGAACGTTCGAACGTCAGGAGCGGAGAAGTTTGAACTTCGGACGGGTCACATCAATTGGCCCGGAACACCCGCCTTTAGCTGATATGTATGCAGTGCGTGCAGTAAGCACCATATGTATCGTATGGTACACACGGATTTCACCGGCGCCTAGACTCTATTTCTGTTACTGCGTTTCCGTGGCGTTGGATGTTTTTAAACCTGGAATCGGAGCCGTCGAACTTGTGCACATGACGGGGCCCAGGTCTGCCTGTACCCCGACAGACACGGGGACCTGGTGACGCTATAAGTAGATACGTGTTTATATTTTACTGGCATGGCATCGCAAGTACGTCGTCCACTTTGCACGCATACGCACTAGTAAGTAAGTATTTGCACGAATATAGTATATTGCCATGAACAGGCGCGATCTCCTCGTAATTAATGTCTTTAGTCTTTGTTAGTATTGTGTCAATGGAGTGGTCCGTGCTCGTCGCGCCCGCTCCAAAGAGTCAAACTACCGTGTGCGTCGGGAGATGGAATGGCGGCGCGATCACTAATTGCAAGTGGCGTTTTGGCATGGGATGTAACACGATGGCGCGCCGGTCTCGATCGGGGAGAGAGGAGGGAAAGCGCCACATTAAGCATTACGTTCGAGTTCATTTAAATATTCGTTCGTTCGATGTTCATATGACGGGAATTGCTCGGATGTCCGACGTCGAAGAAGAGAGAAAAGATTCAATGTGTTGTGTGATGCTTCGTTTGACAAGTGGGCAGTATCACGTGATATATGTGATTGTGATCCGAGGTTCGTCGCCCTTTCACGTTCAAGTTGAATTTCAGGATGATGGCGTTGGCATCGGTTATGGAAAGGCACACTGAGTCACAGCATTCGAGCTTCGTTAGCCGACCTGTTGTTCGTTTTGATCGGCGACTACGATGACTACTGGTAGAGCTCGAATTCGAATTCGAACGCCGCGCTTGAATCGAACTCGCTCGTTCCGTCAGGAGCAGCGGCCTCGGCTGGCCCCGGTTAAACCAGAGTAGCTAATGAAACAGATCACATCGAGACCAAGGACAAGGCGCGTACCTCCACGCGCTGCGTCTGAATATGTTAGATTTGATCTGATGAAGTATGATACCGGCGAGTACTTTTTATGACAGAAATAAGTTAGTAGGAGCGCGATTGCGTCGCGCGAGACCTTTGATGCGCGCCCTTGACTGAGCTGAGCCCGAACAGGCTGATTCAATTATAACGAAAGTGTGGCTGACCATCGACGAAGCGGCGCAGCCGTAAGCTACATCACGGAGCAGCTCGACAGCGACCTCGTATGGTTGGATGAGCTGTTGTAGGTCTACGAGTATGTGACAGGTGATATGTACGTGATTACACTTACGGGGACGCGATCGAGTGACATTTCAAGCACGTTCGGAAACTCGATGCCATGTATTATGTCATCATGCCCTCCGAGCCTCGGACATCATTCGACCATCTATGGACCGACATCAGGTAAAAAGAGTGTCCAACTCTGATATCGGTAAGCTTGCGCTTGGCCCCCTTTGACTTGTCGTTGATGGGCCAACCCAGTTGTCAACTACCAATGTTGGTTGCGCCGTCACGGTGGGGTTCACTTCTACAACACACTGCAAGTAACTTGATAAGTGGGCCCACAAGGTTAATTTAGCCTAGGACGCTAATGAGCATAATGAACGATAGGCGGTA
>JBBPRP010000374.1:0-15825 GCA_038093135.1 Leccinum longicurvipes
ACCGGTCGTTCAACCCTACATACCAGACGACGATGTCATCAAACAGAATGAGGCCTTCGACTTTGCGCTGAAGGCAGCGCCAAACGTATTATACGGGCGATTCAAACAATACGGCCAGGTATGTCTCCTTCACGACACGATTTGGTGTCCGAGATCGACTAATGCGCGCACGGCAGCTCGGCGTCCTCGCTTGGTGTTCAGAATTCGGGGAAATGATCGATAGCCTCAAAGAGCTTGGTTTCTCGGGCAACATGTTCGTAGCCACGCGGGCACAAGCGTTACGGACCTGCGAAGAGATATTAAAGCTGAAGCTCGACATCAAGATGCAGATCATCCTTATGTATCTCTCGTCACAAGTCGCTAGGCTGCGACGCTTCCTCGATAGCGGCGAACGTCAATGGGAGGACTATCCGGTGCCAGAGTTCCCACTGGATTATCGTGCGTACTCGTCGTGACAGTGACTTTGGAGACAGCATGCTACTCTCGGGTTACTATGTTCTTGTAGGGCTTCTACGACCGATTTATTTCATGGTTAGCCGTGGTACAACTTGCATATTTTGTATTATCATTCATGTGGGAATGTATCTGTATCGAACCCTTCTTCCTTGTGACCGCTGAGCACGTCAGAGACGTTTGTATGGCAAACAAATCGTCGTTGCTGTACCAGTGCAAATATTGATCTGATTAAGTTGTCGCTCTTGCTTAGATTTAGAGTGAGCTGTTACACGGTAGAGGTCCGCATGGTCCAAAGTAATAGGTTGAATAGAGAAAAAAAAGTGAGAGAACAACAATAACTCGATGAAAGCAAAGCCCCAAGTGAAGCAGAACATTGGAAAAATAACAGAAAGGGGAATGTCATGAGTGAGTGTACGTGAATCTAAGTGTGCATGGAATCGAAATATGTAAGTAGTGCAAAATGCATCAATGCGCACGACGAAATAAAAGTTGGGTATATTATGAATGCGAAGGCATGTTAGCGTACTTTGCCCAGTATTCTGATGGAGTTCCACTGTTCCTGTCTGACAAGGCTGGTAAACGGGCGGGTTGATAAGTTGATTCACGCGGGGGATTAGGTAGAGGGTTGGGACGAGCTGGAGGGTCTACAGAGGAATCTTTGGAGGGAAACGTGAAAGAGTTGGGTATGGACCGAGACGAAGCATGCGGTTGTCCATATGGAGACGTAGCAGCATAGATAATGGGCGGAGGAGCAGATGGCATATTAGCGTAGAACACGCTGGCTGGTATGGGATGCGCTTGCAATGGTTGTACGACGTACGACGTGTGACTCGATCCGTGCGCAAAGCTTTGTATCGCAAAGGCGTCTCTGGTTGTTTCGTTGAGAGCTTTCGAGTCCACACTGGAGGGCGAAGCAATTATGCTGGTCTCAGGTTGACCTTGGACGAGGCTCCTGCCCTTCCACAGCCGATCCATTTCCCAAGCTTCACGAGCTTTAAGAGCATTCAGATCAGCTGCCGAAGTCAACTCAGACGTTGGCCGGGCGGACATGGACGGTAGACGATCAACACGTGCAACCGTCACGATTGGACTCGGGCCGGTACGGGTGGTCTTGGAGGAACCCTGATGCATCGAATCGCGTGGTCGATCGTCACTCTTGCGGAGGCGGGGTGGCTCGTCCTGCAGGGTGAATATCAGAGGCTGAAGAGTTGGAAGTTGTGGGTTATCGAGACTACGAGCCCGTCCAGGCCGCCCCGAGAGAGAACTGGAATCCACTTTGTCAGCTGGGGGTGGTTTCGCCCTTGCATGGCTGCTGGTTCGACGTTGGTCTTCATCTCCCCGTCGAACAGTCTTCTCTTGCCTCCGCCTACGTTCGCGATCTTCGTCCCTCGTGCGTTCCCGTTCCCGTTCCCTCTCTCTTTCTCTTTCCCTCTCTCTCTCTCGTTCCCGTTCCCGTTCCCGTTCCCTCTCCCTCTCCCTCTCTCGTTCTCTGTCCCTTCCTCTGTCCCTGCCCCTGTCCCGCTCTACATCTCTGCTCCCCTCTCTGTTTCTGCCTCTATTTCTGTCCCTTTCCCTTTCTTTGTCCCTTTCCCTTTCCCTTTCCCTATCTCTATCTCTTTCCCTCTCCCTCTCCCTCTCCCTCTCCCGTTCTCGTTCTCGTTCTCGTTCTCGTTCTCGTTCTCTCTCCCTCTCCCGTTCTCTGTCTCTGTCTCTATCTCTTTCCCGCTCCTTTGCTCTTGCCCTCGGTCTCTCGGTCTCTCTCCCTCCTTCCCTGTCGCGCTCTCTTTCGCGCTCCCTCTCGTTGGATGCTCTCAAAGGTTTTTCTGTCCTCTCCGTCCTCTCCGCTCTCTCCTTCGTCCTTCGACGACGGGGTGCGTCGACAGAGTTAACAACCAACCACTGGTCACCTTCGGCCTGGAACGCTGCATCGGATGAAGATGAGACTTTATCCGAAAGCGTCCTAACAAGCTTGTAAGTCTCTGTCTTCCTGCTCGTCGTCGAATTAGACTTGGAAACCCGAACTTCGCTGTCTATTGGCTGGTCATTAGTTCCTTTAGTGAGTGAAGCCGGTTTGGGAGGAGACACATCCTGCGATCGTCCGCTGTCACCAGAGCGATCCGTTGGGACACTCTCAAAACTTGGCAGTCCGGGATGTGGCTCGTCGGTGTTGTAAGGAGTAGGAGGATTGGCAAGAAGTGACGCCCTGGATAACGGAGACTCGTCAACGGGAACTACTAAATGAGGAGGTATAGGACGCGAGGTCTCCTTGGTTGGTGATGGTGTTGATCTTGTTGGCGGTGGAGCACCAGTGGATAGGCCAAGTCCTGGAGACGGCGACTGAGGTGGAGGTGAGGTAGGTGGAGGAGGTGAATGCGATGTGGTCATAAATTGTGAGAATTCCGGGAAAGTAACAGCAGGGACGGCGACGGAGATGGGGCTGAGGAGACCTGGGATGGGCGACGACCTGCCAGCTGAAAAAGACGTGGAAGAGGGCTTGGGAGCTTGCTGCCGAACAGCTGGGTGAAGGTGGTTTGTAGGTGGCACATCCTGAGTGGGATGCTTGGGTTGGGGTGGGGGTTCTCTGGGAGCTTCCGGCGGTAACACATTGTTCACCTTGACGGGAGTGGTACCCCCGGAACTTGGGGCATCCGGGTTCGCAATCATCAATTTTCCCAACGGCGAAAAGGGTACATCATAAGAGATGGTCGAAGTACGGTCGCTGTTAGCCCGCTCAACTTCTATTGATGGGCCTTTGTCACCCTGTGGCTCCGCATCCGTATCTATACGTGGAGGAGGAATACGCTTAGATGGATCCGACATCTTCTTCTCCGCTGGTAGCTTCTCCGGAGACGGCTGTCTCTGTGAAGCGATCGAGCGGCGTGATGACTGCTCCTCCACAGCCGAAAGTGCTACACCACCCTCGGGCGATTCATTGTCGGTAGCTCCGGGATTTCGACCCGACCTCCGCAAGACGCTGAACTTCCTGACCAACTTCGTAAGAACGCTCTGCCGTTTCTCTTGCTTTGATGACGAATAACTTGACAACGCTGCTGTGGAACCATTGGAGATGGACATCGGGGAGAGGGTAGACAGCCGCTTCGATTCACCGAAATTCATGCGAAGAGCGCCGTTTGGGATAGTTGAGGATCGCCTCGGTGAACTGGGGGAAGAAGGGTCTTCAATGACAGATGCCTCTGGTCCGCCTGACGTATCTTTCCCGTGTGTACCAAAGAGTCCGGAAAACCCGGACCTGCGACGTTTGCTTAGCTTACGCGTGAGATGCACAGGCTCCGTGGCGTGCAAGTGGAGTGCGGACGTCGACTGGGAAAGAGGGGAAGGAGTCACGGTCTTCCGACGGGATGGAGCTGCATTCATGCTCGATAGGCGGGAGCGGGAACGTGGTACGCCCTTCGCGACATCAATCAGTTGTGAGAACAAGGGAGAAAAGGTAAAAGCAATGGATCACCTCGGGAAGATCGCCAGACACGGAGGTGATGCCGTTGCCCGCGTCATACGGCGACTGGTGATGCCAGTGAGTGCCCCAGGGATCACTGACGTCCATCAAATCGACGTTGTCCTGGGAGGCCTTGCGACTGCGTGGCTTTGTGGGATCGGGGATGCGCACTTGGGATGAGCTCGGAGTCGGCAAGGGCGTGCCCGAGGGTGTGCGGCTGGGGCCAGGAAGGCGTGTTGAGTCTTCGGAACGGTCATGGATACTATGTACAGAGGCGGCCATGGGCGGAAAAGAAGGTGAGAAAAGGGAGGGTGGACGGTTGAGGGATGCAGGAGGGAGTAGGTGGTAATTCCTGTAGCAACGAGGGCCATTTGGATTGTGAAGAGGATACTTGATCCTGAAAGTGGAAATGTTTGCTGCAGCCATCTCGCTCTCCTTCTTGAACCAGGCTGGTAGTTCGCTCAGAGGATCAGGGATGATGGAACGAGAGAGGGAGGAGGGCGTGTTTTCATGTGAGCTGCGTGTGCCGTCGTTGTCGTCGTTTTGGTCCATTGTGTACGAGGAAGAGCTGGAGAGGTGCTTCACCTGGGTGCCGGTAGTGGCAGTGGCACTGGCGGTGGGCGACTCAACTGGTGTGGGCTTCTTCGCGGATTTCCTATGCCATAACGATCTCGAGGCTTTGTTTTTTGAGTCCCTGCGAGACAGCCTCCGTGAGACTGCGACTTTTTCATCCTCCATTCGCTTGTCGACCTCATCCGGTGAGAGCTGCGGACAACTTCGACCCGCGGCAAACTGGCTCTGTACAACACACGAGCGCTCAGCACTGCCCATCCCCAACGTTGCAACGAGCGCGAGTACTCGCCTCTTCGAACGGTTCAAGCGAAGTGTAGAACAGCGTGTTCCTGGAATCTGACATCCCTGTGACCTTTCTGGGCGACCGAGTCACTCAGTGTCCTCGCTCACGCTCGAGGATATTTGCTGCGCAGCGTCGATGGAGGGACAAGGGGATCCCAGTATGACAGTGGCGTCATCCACTCTCCTCTCTTTTCAAAGGTCGCCAAGCGCCCCATCAGTCTGCTATTCTGGTCTGTCAGTGTATCAGCAGACCCGTCAGACCGGGTACTTTCGTTTGCCGATCCATCATAGTACTACTACTAGTACCCTGATGGTTGCTATCTTATCTGTTTCCCAATCGTAATCGTCTGTCGTTCCATCCCGGTCTTGCTTTTTTGTTCGTCAAGTACCCTCGCAGATGACTGCCAGGATCCTCGTCATAGGCGGCGGAGGTAGAGAGCATGCCTTGGCATGGAAGCTCGCTCAGTCCCCCCTCGTCTCTCGCATCTATGTTTGTCCCGGAAATGGTGGGACCGCCACAACCCCGAAGACTGAGAACCTCAACCTGCCCCTCGCGGCCCCCCACTATCACCAACTCGTCCAGTTCGCCGTCCAGAATGAGGTCCGTACCACGCAAATGTCTCCACCTCCCGCTAATATCCGCACTAGATTACTCTCGTCCTTCCTGGCCCGGAGGAACCTTTGGTGCGAGGCATTCAGACATCTTTCCGTAAAGGTCGGTCGAAAAAACTTGCACGCTCCAGCATGTTGCTCACTCGAGGTTGCTAGTTGGCATACCCACATTCGGACCCACCGAGTTGGCCGCAAGGATGGAGGGAAGCAAGGCGTTCGCCAAGGCATTTATGCTCCGTCACAATATCCCTACGGCTAAGTTCCGCACATTCTCCTCCTCACAAATTGACGAAGCAATCGACCATGTCCGTACCTGTGGCTATCGAGTCGTGCTCAAAGCCAGCGGTCTTGCCGCTGGCAAAGGCGTGCTCATCCCGGAATCTACCGATGAAGCCATACAAGGGCTGCAGCAGATCATGATAGCCAATGTGTTTGGCGCTGCAGGTCCGCGACACCATCTCCCCATCTTCTACATCGCTGTAATCATTCCTATCCCACTTACCAGGAAACGAAGTCGTGATCGAGGAGCTGCTCGAGGGCCCGGAGATATCCGTCCTTGCTTTCTCTGATGGCTACACGATCGTCCCCCTTCCCCCTGCGCAAGACCACAAACGAATTGGTGAGGACGATACGGGGTTAAACACTGGTGGTATGGGTGCATACGCCCCGGCACCCGTAGCAACTCCTGCTATTATGGATCGCATCATGCGGGAAACTCTCCGCCCCACTATCGACGGCATGAGGAAGGAAGGTATGTCTGTCAATTTTGCCCTCCCAAAACATCCAGTTCACCATTCATTCCCCAAGGTTTCCCATTTGTCGGCCTCCTTTTCGTCGGATTGATGCTTACGGAAAACGGACCAAAACTACTGGAATACAACGTCCGGTTCGGTGATCCAGAGACCGAGGCTCTCACTCTTCTACTAAACGACGACGTGGATCTCGCTGCAGTACTCCTCGTACGTCCTCTCGTTTCAACACGTCCTCGGGAATACCAACTAGTCTTCGGACCAGGTAGGCCTGCGCAGAGCACCGGCTCGACTCGGTACAAATAAGCACTAGACTGGGTTCCGCCGTCTCGGTCGTGTTGGTATCGGGTGGTTACCCTGGCGAATACGCGAAGGGCAAGCGCATTGAAATCGGGAAAATATCATCCGGTGAGTATCGCCACACGAAAACCGCGTTTCACTCATCGGTTCTCGCAGAAGTCGTCGTTTTCCACTGCGGCACTTCGCTAGACGGAGATGAACTCGTCACGACAGGCGGTCGTGTCTTGGCTGTGTCGGCTGTCGCCCCGTCATTAGAAGATGCAATTGCTTCTGTGTATGCCGCGATTGACAATATCTCGTTCGAAGGCATGGTGTATCGCCGCGACATAGCCCATAGGCAAGCTAAATTTTCGCTGGTTGGATTAGCAATGCTTATGCTCCTGCTAGAGCATTGAGGAGCACCAAATCCGCTGTGAATGGCCTTACATACGAGCAGGCTGGTGTGTCAGTCGACGCAGGGAACTCTCTCGTTGACGCCATCAAGCCTTTTGTGCGTGCAACCAAGCGCCCTGGTTCGGATGCAGAAATAGGGGGCTTCGGAGGCATCTTTGACCTAAAAGCTGTGGGATACAGAGACCCGTTACTGGTCAGTGGAACGGATGGGGTCGGAACTAAGCTTCGCATCGCCATCGAAACGGGCATTCATGATCTTCTTGGTGTGTTGAACCGTGCTCTGTCCGTCGACTCGTCTTGAGCTGAATCCGGCAGGCATCGATCTGGTAGCTATGTCAGTCAATGATCTGTTGGTTCAAGGCGCAGAACCACTCTACTTCCTGGACTATTATGGGTGCAGTAAGCTCGATGTTGCTGTTGCAACTAACGTCATCAAAGGCATTGCCGATGGATGTCTGCAAGCCGGATGCACCCTCATCGGAGGTGAGACTGCTGAAATGCCAGGCATGTATTCAGAAGGTAAGGACCGCCTCGTACGCTGCAGTTATCCTCAGTGATTCATTTCGCGCTCAGGGGACTATGACCTAGCGGGCTTCGCTGTGGGTGTCGTCGAGAGGGACTTAGTTCTCCCTCGCGACGTTGTCGAAGGAGATGTTTTGCTCGGCATTGCCTCTTCCGGACTGCACTCTAACGGATTCTCTCTCGTCCGCAAGATCATCTCCCTCACGGGTCTATCATATTCTACTCCCTGCCCCTGGGATGCAACTTGTACGATTGGCCAAAAACTCCTTGTGCCGACCCGTATCTACGTCAAGCAAGTGCTCCCGACTGCCCACAACGGTCTCATCAAAGCCATGTCCCACATAACCGGTGGCGGTTTCATCGAGAACATTCCCCGAGTTCTCCCGAAAGGACTCGGCTGTTACGTGGATGCGTCTACATGGCAGCTGCCGGAAGTGTTTCGGTACTTGATGAAGGAAGGAGGGGTCGCGCCGTTGGAAATGGCACGCACCTTCAACATGGGCATCGGCCTCGTGGTCGTGGTTGCTAAGGACAAGCGAGAAAGTGTGTTGAATGCCTTGCGCACACAGGATCCGGGAGCTCCTGTTTATGAGATCGGGCAGGTGATTGGTACGAGTGGGGTGCAAATCAGGAACTTGGCGCACTGGGTGTAACATCCAAATTTCTACAAAAGCTAGATAGGGAGTTACTCTCACGAGACACGATATCGAGTGGTATGCTATGCAAAAACAGTGTGAATGGTGGGCGGGAGTGACACAGTAATAGTAGATAGTAATTGTAAATAGTATGTGTACCGGTCAGCATGAGACAAACAAAGGTGGCAGACGAAGCCTCTAGAACCAGTCACCAAAGAGCAGATGCAAAAAAAAAACATAATGCCTAAGAAATAACCGAGCTTATGTGCAGAAGAACAAATTTGACAGGAATAAATAAAACTGCAGTCAGCACCTCGAAGCAAAGTCCAAACAAGGTGAAATGATGTATACATGGACAATATAAACATTCCTTTTACGCGGAAACCGAGACTTCCTTTGCACAGTCGGGGGCTCCAGTCGCCGCCTCAGCGAAAGAGATGGGTAATTTAGGAGCAATGTTGCTGTTCGTACCGTTAGGTTGAGCGGCATTTACTTCCGCCAGTTTGTTATCCTATCGGAATCGTCAATGGCATGTCGCGCAAAATCTCAACAATACCTACGATTTGACTTTTTGCTTGAAGCTCCTCCGGCGAGGCACTCCGGGTACCAGCCTCCCTTGTGGCATCTTTGCGGAAGGGTGGTGGTGCCTGGAGTACCTGAGCGGCAGTAGGACCTGCCAGTCCGTTGGTGGCAGGGGCACCATTTGCGGAACTCCTCGACGACGTGGTCGTGGATCCACCGAGCACGGGAAACTCATCAGCGTTTGGGACTCGCTGCTGTTTGACGAAGGGCCTTTTTTCCATTCGCGATCCGTTTGTTTTTAAGGCCTTAGGACGACTGCCTGGATCCGTTGACTGTGAACGACTTGAATTAGTCGTGCCGTTCGTACCGCGAGGGAGTTGAACATCCTAGGGAGAAGCAGAGAAATTCAGACAATGCGAGGTGAGCCAGAAAATGAAATGCTCACATCTCGTACGTTCATAACAGCAAGATTTTCTTGAATCGTACCGATATCGTTTGCGCCATCTCTCGGGCGGGAACCGCGAGTTCCCAGCTGGGGTTGCGCAGACGTATCGGGGATGACATGAGGGAAACGGCATTCGTCACCGTTTCTACACCTACCAGCGGGGTAGAACAGGCACGCAGGTTTTCGATTCCCGCCAAAAGAGCCTCTTCGCATGCTGCCTCTACGGTTGTGGTTCATTCCTTGTCGGAAGATAGGGGGAGGGCCAAAGTTTTCACTCTGAGGATGAGGTGGAGACTTGTGGACACCATTCGGTTCGACAAAAGGTGAATGCACATGTGGAATTGGTGGAGGATAGGGTGATGAATCCTGATGCACTGCGAATGGGGGAGCAGATACAGGTCCGTTCGGATACATTGATTGTGGGGACTGGGGACCGGGTGCAGTCGCAGGCTGATGTGGTGGAGGGAGGGTGGGGATGGAAAGAGGAAGGGGGGCATGCGCAGGTTGAGGGTAAGACGGCGATGTAGGAGACATGGGGCCAAAAGGAGGCTGAATAGGGGTTTGAATGGGAGAAAGCACGTCCGAGGCAGAGCGGGCATGAACCATGGGAGGGTGGGGAGGAGTGTGAATTGGTGGGGCTGGCGGTGGAGATACAGGGTTCATGTGGGGCGGGACAGGTGCGGGAGGGTGGAAGGAAGGCGGTGGTGGATAATAACTTTGAGTATATTGTTGCTGAGTCATTGGGTCGTAAGGAGTCGGATACTGGGCAGGGGCGGGAGGTGCGGGATAGTAAGGACCCTGCGGGTGAGCAAAAATACACGAGGATCCATAGCGACAGGCAGGATAATACCTGCAAGGAATGAATCTGGCTACTTCTGGTGGAGGGAGATTTCCGTATGCGCCGTTCTCGCCGAGGGGCATTGACGGAGGTTGATAATAGGCAGGTGAGCCGTCAGGAAGAGAGGGTACGGGAGCGAGAGATGGATAATAGCCGTAGGGGGGGATGGGAATGGGATAGAATCGCTTGGATGGATCAGCGTTGGGGTCCTGCGGATAGGGAAGGTCCGGAGGGGTCAAGCCTTTTAAGGATGCGTTTTTCAATAGCTCAATGATCTCAGGGTTGGTCGTATACGTGTCTTGGGAGCCATGGGTCAATGCGGAAGAAGGATCTGCTCCTGATAGAGGAACGACCAGATCGATTAATCACGCGACGCGATCGAGAATCAAACACAAACCTTTGTCAAGGAGAGCCTTGACCACGTCAAGATGGCCATTCTTAACGGCTTCCTGGAGGGGCGTGGCACCGGAATGGTCTGTAAAGAGGACATAAAAAAAAACGAGATAATAGGAAGAGAAACCGAGAGATATACCTCTGATCTCGACATCGGCAGGGGATGCAGTGTGGAGTAAGGCTAGGAGGGAGACGATGTTACCCTCAGAGGCAGCGTTCCAGAGTGGAGAAACCATTTGAGTTGGAAAAGCGGAAGATGAAGAGGAGGAAAGACGCGGAGTAATACGAAAAGGAGAGGAAAAAGAGTCTTGACTTGAGAAAAATACGGAGAGAGTGAGGAGAGAGAGAAAGAGAAACACAAGCCCGTTCCAAGTCGTTCGCGCTCACCCGGTCGGTCGACTGTCGGACTTCGGGAACAACTAACGAAAATTTGGGAAAAAAAAAAGAAAGAAAAAAAGCGCGAGAAAGTTTGATTTGATTTGATTATGTAATTGTTACCGCCGAGATCAGGGCGATGGAACAGGCGGAACATCGCTCGCCTCGTCGTTGGCGACCCTTTTCCTTGTACTTACTCACAAAACATTACGCAGAGGGTCATGTGCGCAGAGGATGCAACACGTATGAACGCGTTCACACCGAGCAGGTTCCGCTCCGACACGAATGGCCTTTGCGCGGTCTTACGTGTTAGGGCACCTAGGCACCGGGACCGACATACCACATTCGTCCGCTCCTCACGGACGTGGCACCCACCGGCTATTTAGTATTATCAACCGCTACATATGTACTAATCTTGGTTTCCTAACGACTCCGTCCTCCCCGACACATTTGCATTGCTCTCCATCCCTAGCTTTTTCAACAGCCGCTGGGCATGTTCACCCGTCTTCTTCGGCAGATCTAGCTCTCGCGATGGAGGTCGACTCATCAGTTCCTGTACCCCAGTCTTCACATCTTTACCTTATCACCAGGTATCCAAGCTCAGCCCGAGCAATATGCTTCAGCGGAACAACATACCTTCATACAAGGCCTCATAAATCTGTCACGTGTATTTTTTTTCAACTCAGCTGGGAAGCAGTCAGTGAATTCCGCCACTCACCCCGTTTGCGATGGGAGCAGATACGTTCATCTCATCGATAATCTGCTTGAGACCCTTTGCCGTCGTTACTCCCTCGGCTACACTTCCAAGCGTGTCAATGATGTGTCCGAGCGTCTCTCCCTTCCCTAATCGATATCCCACCGTGTAGTTTCGGCTGGCCGAGGAACTACACGTGAGGAAGAGATCTCCCACGCCAGCGAGACCCAGGAAAGTCAGCGGAGACGCCCCATAAGCTGTGCCTATGCGCGTCATCTCACCCAATCCTCGAGTAATGAGACCTAAAAAAACACATCCAGTCAATTCTGCCTGGCTTGGAGACAGCCTGAACTAACTTGCTCTCGTATTGTTTTCAAAACCTAGGCCGTCAGCCATTCCTGCTGCGATGGCATAAACGTTCTTGAGGGCACCAGCTAACTCTAGTCCGATCGGATCGCCGCCTGTGTAACTGTTACAATATAAGGCCACAGGGAGGTGTCTGAGCATGCACAAGTGAGCCCTACCATCGAAACCATGGTTGGTGGAATACCTCCGATGCTTTTTGGGCCTGCGACTCTGTCAACGAGGCAACAGAGACAGAGGTAGGTTGTCTGCGAACAACTAACCCACTTGGTCAGTAGATTACAGCGGGATCGCTTCGAGGTACCAACTCTCCGAGGCAAAAGATGGTCCCGACTGCAGACGTGAGTTCCCCACAATTGTTGGCATATTCTACACATGTTGACCTACAATGAATGTTGCGGCTCGTGCGATATCGCTACCGCATGTATCAGCGATGATCTCGAGGGTCAGCGCCTGTGTAGTCGTCTCGATACCCTTGTTCACGAAAATCATGAGAGGAAGTCTTTCTCCGACTAGATTGGCTCGCAGTTTGATCAGTGTTTCCCTGATATCCATCTATTGCGATCAGAAAATCTACAAGCAAGGTAATCATACCTGAGCCCTTGGGTGGGTATTGCAAACAAGAGAACATCCATTCCCTGAATCATCTTTTGATCCGGCATCTCTGGTCCGACAGCGTAAATGTTGCTCGAAAAGACGTGATCCTTCAAGTAGGTTGGATTGCGATGATGTGCATTAAAGTATGTGACGAAGCTGTCATGTCGGGACCAGATGAAAACTTCGTGATCACAATCACCGAGGTGGTCTGCAAGGCAGCTTCCAAAGTTTCCTGCGCCAAGCACAAGGACCTTGGATTTCGGCGTCGGAGACGAGGGCATGTATATTTTCGTGGTGAGGTAACGTGTCGAAGAGGATGGAACGTCGCTAAGCGTATAACGGGAATGAAACAATCTGATGGGGGTTAAGGAGAGACGTGGTACCAGAGGCGGTGTCTGGTGTACTAGTGCTGCTACAGCGCGTCCCCCCAGGGCACTCAACTTTGACATCAATAACGATCCTACCCCACTGTTGCGGTGTTTAAAATAGGAGCCAAATGATGCTAACTTTGTTTCCGCTTTTCAAACCCCGCACGGAGGCGGCAGGATCGGCCGGCTCCTCGACGCCAGGCGGACGGCGATGCCGTCACCGTGCCGGCGCAGACAGTATTGTTCAGCTTAGATTCGTGTCATTTCCATACCCTCCTCTAGCTCATGGCAATCCAGGACCGGACAAACGAATTCCGCACTTGTGTCGACTCTATACGAAACAGGTCTGCCATTCCCTCTAGAACTACGGAGGCGAAACAGCGCTTGCTCCAGGGTCATACCAAGGGTACTCCAAGAACCGAGTTTTCGCGAATGGCCTCGGCCATTGGCAAGGACATCAGCAGCACGACTATTAAGCTTGGCAAGCTCGCTCACCGTGAGCTGACCTCTCTCATGGTTACCATCTGCCACTGACCGTTCCTCCTCCTAGTTGCGAAGCGGAAAACACTGTTTGACGACCGCCCCGTGGAGATCAGTGTACTTGTCCGCTGCCTCTATTCTACACCTTAGCGCTTATGTATCCCACACCATTCATACAGGAACTCACCTACATCATTAAGCAAGACATTGCCAGCATAAACAGGCAGATAGCCGCTCTACAATCCTTCGTTAAGCAGCGCAATGCACAGAGCGGTTCAAAGTCTACGGAGGGGAAACAAATCGAAGAGCACAGTCACAACGTCGTTATGATGTTGCAGAACAAACTTGCAAACACTAGCATGAGTTTCAAGGACGTGCTCGAAGTTCGAACGCAGGCGAGTTCAACAACCCTGCATTGCAATGTAGTACCTGACCAGGCGTTATGTGTAGAACATGAAAGAGTCAAAGGACCGCACAGAGCAGTTTATGTACTCGGCAGCCGCAGCAGCTCATCAAGCACCACAAAGTATGCTTGCTGTCCAATGTTACTATTCTGCGGGCACAGCTGATCGTTTGTAGATTCACTCTTGCTGAACGGAAGACATGATCTGATGGGTGACGGTAGTGGGAGTCGCCCAAGCTCCAGAGCAAAAGGAAGACCGACACAAAATAACGAAGTTCTCGCTATGGACTTGGATGCCGCCGAAGGTGGTGTAGCAGCTCACGGTGGAAGCGGTGCCTTTGCGCAAATGCAACTGGTAGAACAACAGGTATGCAACATTATTTTCATGTGAATCACATGCCAATCAGCAACAGGATTCTTACATCCAATCACGGTCAACGGCAATCGAGTCAATCGAGTCTACAATAGCGGAATTGGGCCAGATATTCACTCAACTGGCGCATATGGTCGCAGAACAGCGCGAAACGGTTCAACGGATAGACGCTGACACCATAGACATAGCGTCGAACGTCAGCGGAGCTCAAAGGGAATTACTTAAATATTACGCTAGTATATCCAGTAATCGGTGGTTGATGCTCAAGGTTTTTGGTGTGTTGATTGTCTTCGTGAGTCTCCCTGTTCGACTATCTCTAGAAATTTGATTGACACGGTGCCCCTAGTTCCTTATATTTATTCTTGTTTCGTAGAGCCGTACTTGAGCTTCGCACCGCTAGTCACTATTTATTATCCTCACCTAATGGACGCTTGATGATGGATTGGGACCAACTCTGGATCTATTCTATCCTACTGGTATTGCGTTTACGCCCGTGCGGAAATCTTTGACTGCAGATCCTCGTTTTCCAGATCTACGCTTATGCTTCTGGCCCCCTCGGTGGGTATCTTTTTCTTCGACATCACCAATTGTCCAAGTTCGTTCGTGAGTGTGAGTTTGCTCTGTACCAGACGTGGCCGAGAAACGCTGGGTACCCTCCGATTGTGGATCCATCTTGGGGTTTTGTCGTTTCCGCTGCAAGAGTTGCGTAAGTTGCAGTCAAATCATTCATACTTGTAACCATACTCGTTGGCCATCCAGCTCTTTATTGCGCTCCTTGAGCTTCTTCAGTCGGGTTGCACCTTTTCCACCCCCACCAGCAGTCAATTCTACATTAATCTGGCGTCCGTCGAGTTGTGAATGGTGAAGTTTGAGTCCCTGCTGGAGCGCACCACGATGAGTGAATTCCAAGAAAGCGCAACCTTTTGATTTCACGACAGATTTTGCAGGCGATTTCGTAGATGGTTTAGGTGTCAGTAGTCTTACAGTGGGCGGTGGAACTTTCGAAGCGTGAACATCGCAGTTCAATAAGCTCATATGTATCAACACACCGCATACTGAGAAATGCGCCAGGATGGTCTCGAGAGTAGTGGTATACTTGAGATTACCTGAAAAAAGGTCAGGGAAACCATAAAGCACCGACGAGGCTCAGATAGCGTACCAAGAAAAAGAATAAACCGCTGCTTCGCCTTCTCGCCTTCCCTCTCCGCCTCCCCAGCCTCAACGTCATCCTCTATAGGTTGTCCCACACCGCCGATAAGACCCCCGGCAGACCCTTTTCGTCGCTTTGGTTTCGGTTCGTCTGGCTCTCCATTCTTTTCCTCGTCTTCACCAGCTTTCCTTTTTCCTTTCTTCTCTGCCACCACCACCCGCCCCTCCCCTTTCGGTTCGTTTCCTTTCTCTCGCGCTTTTCTTTTCCCCACCAAGACTTCTTCACTGACTTGACGGCCTTGTAGGCCTTGCGCAGAGTTAGCAAGAACCGAATATTCGAGGTTAGGGACATCGATCTCGTCCTCCGAGTTGTCAGCGACGTCTGCTGGGCTGTCCTTCGTGCGGTCGCGCTTTCGTTCTCGAAAGGCAATGCCTTTCTTTTGGCGCTTGGTGAGCTTCGCTGTGGGTGCCATTGTTCACAAATTGAGTAGGAGCCACGGCAAGCCCGGTTAACGAGATTGCCGGTGACGTAATATTGGGGGCAATCTACTCAGGCTTACTCTCGGGCAAGTCTGGCCCTTCTTGGAACTGTTCTTCGAAAGTAGCTGTCAGGAAAATTGACGATGCCTGTTTAACACATAAAATGCCTGTTTGGATAAACAGCGACCAGCAATCAAGCTAGTCGAGGACCACTACATTAAATATATATACTGCCTCGTCAAGCTCAGCACCCAGTGGTTGCAGCCGCATATATACCTTGCAAGAAATTGCTCAGCTCAGCCAAGCGTCAGACCGTTGACGCCTTCACCAGCGCCTTCAACATCCCTTTCCTCTCCATCCAAACCCCGT
>JBBPRP010000375.1:0-15822 GCA_038093135.1 Leccinum longicurvipes
TCCCCGCCGCTGTCTGCCAACCCCAGCATCGCGGTTCCCCGTTCGGCTCCAAACGGTTCACCTAACCGTGTGGCGTTCCCGCGTCCCAGGGCTAACACGTTATCCGTCACGACCAACCTTACCGTTCCTGCACACGCACTTCCTAAATCCAACTATTCGCCACCTGCTCGGACTAGCAGGGCAAACTCGGACGTCGGACCCGATGCATCGATCGACGAATTGCGGGAAACTCTTTCCCAGCAGAGCAGGAAGAATGCTCAGCTTCAGGAATATATCGTCACCATCACCAAACGGTACGAAGACGACCGAATGGTGATGACGAGAACCATCGAGAAGTTAGAGCGTAACATTCGAAAGAAGATGAGGGAAATAGAGGGACTTCGGTGGCTCGTCATACACAACGGTGCAGTCAGTGACATTGATGCGGCTGCCAACCTTGCTCGGGCTTCGTTCAGCACCCAGGACGGTGATACATTTGATGGCGTTCGGCGGTCATCACAGGCGCCACCAAGTCCGATGGTGCCTCCCGTATACAAAAGTGGACCTTTGCCCCATCAGGCTACATCCGGACAGCAAGGTGGTGCAAGTGGTGTAACCGCAACTGCGACCGCCACTCCTCCAGAAATTCGCTCCGATACGTCATGCTCAGCAGCGTCATTTTCGATGTCTTCTGCTTCGGAGACGACTTCGTTGACGACACCACCCCTGTCGGTAATCCCCGAGCGGACAGACGCGATCACACGTGCGGAGCGGCAGAGATTAAAAGAGGAAAGACGGGCTTCTAAAGCCCTGCGGCGTATTTCGGCCGCGTCAAACTTTGCACTGGGCCCAGATACCTTGACTCATTCCTCCTCTTCCTCGGCGGTGGAGGGCCCGGTTGACCCAAACTTCGATCCCAAGCAGAGCATGGACGAGGTGCTGGAAAAGCTCCAACCGTTTCGAGATACTTGAGAAGGACCATCCAGGTTTTATAGTAAGTAAATGTCACATTAGCTGCCATTTGCGTTTTGTTGATTTCTTGCTTCGTCGTACAGTTGGGTTTCGTTTGATTCCACCTTCCGATCACTCCTTCACTGACATGACTAGGTCATGGCTGGCACAACATGGACTTTAAGGCATTATTGCATCGCATCGTATCTCCCTACTAACCACTATAACCACACTGTGGCGGAGCACTTCACTGGAACTTGAAGATCCGTTCCGTTACACCTCATTCGTTGTTCTCAAGAGATTTGGATATCTCTTAAATTCGCATATTCCACCATTTTTATCTTTGCTTTTTTTTACCCATTGCACATTGGCATTTCTGAGTCGATTCCACACCGTATCTTCCTTAAACCCAACCATTCCGATTTGCTCTTTCATCGCGTGTAATTTTACATTGAAAAATCCAGCCAACCTGGGATATACTGGTACCCTTCATCTCTAGGTCCATAATGAAAACCATCTTAATTTGACCCGCATAAAGTTTTAGGAATTGCGCTCTTATCTGGGGTCGTTGTGCCTGGAAGTTGGTCTTTGTATCGTGGAGCCTCGTCCTAAGTATGTACAAACCCGATTGATGGGCCGGCGGCAAGCGAAGAGGTGGGCCATCGCAAGGTTGCTCAGCACAGCCGCGCGTTACCTATCAAAGCATCAGAACACCATGAATGGACTACCTTTAACAAGTGGTCCCGTCATTTTGCAAGGCTGTGTTAGGGCCGTGATGGCCGGCGAAAAAAACCTGAGCGCACCACAACTGTATGCTGAAACGATCGATGGTGACGATTAATGATCATTGCCTTTTGAAATGTCAGTTCATATCACATCCATTGAATCGAGACAACTTATGAGTGACAATGGATTCGGAGTCCCGGATCGTTGTCTGTTTCGCATCGTTTCCCTTTATCGGTCGGTTGTGCGCATAACTTACCAGCACACCAGGTCTCGCGGGTAACCATGTGCGCAGTGCCGCACTGTCTGGTTAACGGCTCGTGGTTCGCATATCCTGTTTAGATTACGCTGAAGGTTGCACCCGCGGTACCGGCGTAACTGTGCACCCATCAACTTTCAAGGTTCGGAAGAAGCGTTCCACGGCCATCAACAACCCTCCGAGTCCGCGAAGGGAGACAGGCTATTCAAAGCACTGTTGCCTTGGTTTTGGCAACAGCTAGCGAAATAATCTTCGGTTGCTTTCCCACACTGCGGCGGTCAAAGGTCCACGGCGTAGAGGTAAGAAAAATAGGAGGGCTGGAGGCGTTCTCTAGCTTCCGAGGCAAACACGGTTCATTCACTTTGCAAGCTTGAGCAGTTGACCGGTGACTGGTCTGAATCGATCATGGAGTTGATAACGTAGTGGTATCAACCGTTAGAATGGGGAACTGAGATACGGGTATACATACTGTATGTCTCTTTGTGGACGTCGCATTTGCCTGCAGGTCTAACATAGTCTCGAAACACGATGTTCCATTGGAAGCACAAGGGCTACACCGAAGCTCGCCGTGGGTACCCCAAAACGGATGGTGTCGAGACTAGGTCTAACGTACGACTCGCAGCGCTAAGTTTATAGTATGACGAGTCGACTGGGTGTGGAGATCATGCAATAGTATTATTTATTTATTTATTTAGGGATGTCCCTGGGTTCAAATAGAAGGATGCGCACCTTACGAAAAAAATATTGTAGTACAGGCCTGATGGCATAAGAACTCGTGTCAAGTGGCAGATAATTGATGGGCAGTGGTCGGCATTCCGCTCGGCAGAGATTTGTTTTTGTCTTTTTGGACACGAATGCAGCGGGCATGAAAGAACCCGCTGGCAATAAGCGTCGCATCGTGTGCGCATTTTGTGGGGAGAATTCTCAGGCTGGACGATCCTGAAGGGAATACTCAAGTGGTCATAGCGGCGCGGTGGCGTCCGCAAATGATTACCCCCGCAGTGCATTAGACAAATCTGCAGGGTCCGTCCAATTTACGACCGAAAACATTCTGTGGTGAAAATTTCTGACTTGCGCCACCCGCGATCATTTGTGTACAACCAGTGATCATCAGGCATCACGTACTCATGATGGCTGTGGGGCGCCTCCCGAACCCGCGACGGTGACTGTATCCCGCGCGTCCGGGCGGGCCGTTTCTACAATGCTGGCAGATGCAGGTTCGTAGTACACTGACTTGTCACATGGGTGTGTAAGCTCCGAAACAACGATCGGATCCAAGGTGAAAGGACCATATGCGCACCATGATAATGATCCGCTTATTGAATTTCTACGCGTTGCTGTTCTACCGATATCAGTATGGAATACGGAAGGCCGGGTGTTGCATGTTCGAGTCAAATTGAATGCCAAATAGGCCGTGAGATCAGGTTATTGGTACAGGGGACGCCAGGGGCTCGGAAACCAGTGTCCCGTAATACGTTGAGTGGGGCTCACCGCTGAGTGATTGCAGAGTTGCTACCCTTCAACATGGCGGTGCCATTGGTAGTCCGACGAGTAACCAACTTGCTCACTTCTGTGGCAGACGATGTTGGTCAAATCAAAGTTGCCTGAGTTGTCTGTAAGTCTTGGGTGCTGGCCCGGGCAAGAGTGTAATAGAGCAAGAGGTAGTACAACTTGGCATGTGGGGTTGCCAGTGGCTACGTGGTGGCTGTCGTAAGAGTACCTTTTACATCATGATAGACGCCCGAAGGGATCCGATGCAATGCTGTGTCACAGTACTGAGTAGGTTACACGTTATTCAAGTGACCACTGTGATATCCCTACTGTGAGGCTGTTATGGAAGCAGTAAGAGATAAGATCACAGGATAGGAAAAAAGAATTACATGGATCTCGATTTGTGTATGAGCCACTCAACTCAAGTATCTAACTGTACTAATGCTCATGGTAGCCAGCGAAGGTATGGGTATGTCGCAGGTCATCTGGCGGAATATTACTAGTACAGATGACCGGAGACCGAGCGATGATCTAGGTCCGGGGAATGAAGGAATGTTACCGTCGGGCGCAGGTACCCGTCTTCGCCCGTGAATTTTGTCTTCCATTTTTTTCCGATCGTTTTGCGTTGCAGGAATGTAGCACCGCGTAGATCACAACGTGTACCACCAATTACATCTCTGAGAGGCCCCACTTAGCTGGATTGTGCCATCGATGGGAGGTGGCATGTGGAAGTTCAAATCACTTGTATAAGCGGCAGTATGTTTGATTACACGTTGACTGATTTCGTCGGTCCGAATCACTGCCATCACTTGGGTTTTGATCAAAAAATGGGGGTTCCTGCACCCGATTCCGCAATCCAAGGTAACATGCATGAAGTCGCTGAACATGGGGATTTGCGGGAATCGGGGACCATAGAGACATGATACAATGTTTCTATTTTCGTCCCAGTGGTAGTGCAATGAGAAACACATGTGCCTGAGCCTGGATCTGCAGATTTTGCGCTTGGGATTATATTGTTGATGATTCCATGGGTTGAATGTTGAGTGTGTTGACAGTTTGCCTGAGTTTCGATGGGCAGATCAATGTTCGGATCTGCCATAGTAGTGGCCGTGGTGTGCCTCAATCCAGGCTCCAGAATGCACTGACAATTAGACACTGCTAGTTATATAACTCGATGCAGTCATGAGAGAAAGCTCAACTGGCGAGCAACTGGAGTAGCATATTACATAATTTATTGCTACCGCATTTGGAACTACCACAGGAATAGCATCGTTCGTGTCTGCCAAAAGCTGTACATGCATGCAAGGTTCGGTTTTGATGCAACTGCCCGATTTCCTGATGCAAACTGCCAGTGTCGCTAGGTATGTTAATATATACTGATCCCCCTTGTATCCAGTTCTACAGCTGGTTTCTTTTCCCTGGTCCTTGATTCGCAACATTCTCTCTCTTATCAGGCTTTCTTTGCTGGCGCCTTCTGCTCACCTCGAGCATTTTTTGTAGGGCCCAGTTCTCGGGTAGGGCGGAATCATGCTCTCCAATTTCATCAGACGAAATGGTAAACGCAAAGGCAACAAGGTGAATGGATCCCGCGGTCACCAGCAGACACCCTCGACCTCCTCATCTATTGGATCATCCTTGGTACTTGACATCAAGGAGGGATCTCCATCTATGCCTGCCGTTCAGAGCTCTCCGTTGGTAGAACTCAACCTCTCAGGTTCCCATGAGGCATGGTTTCCCCAAGAGTTGCTCCACAGTAGGAGCCCTTCCTCGGAGTTCTCTTCTTCGCATACCCTGAACAACGTAACAGCCCAGAACGACTTAACGCAAAAGACCTACGTAGGTCCGTCTCCAGGAGAGTCCACGAGGAGCGCAGCTACTGTACGTGTATACATCGACCACAAGTTCAAGACATCTGATGTTTTTGAAGAACATCGCTTTTCGCAAGAAGTCGGTGCCTGCACCGATTTTGATTCCGGGTACTGGCCTTCTTATGCCCAACGTTCAGATAGGGCATTCGGCTGTTTCAGCTGGAACTACTCCACTTGATGCACTCCAGCCGAATTCCGATGCTGTAGCCTTGAAACAGCCATCTCCTTCAACGTCGGAGAATCTCTCTTCGATTTCTGGGACCACTCTTGCACGTGCATTGATTGCCTCCTCGTTTATGCTTTCGCCGAACGAACGCTACGGCTCGCGACGTCGGAGTAGTGTTCCTCGCCAGGATTCTGCAACACTCCCTCGTGGTGATATCATTTTTCTGTCCAAGCCGGTGAAACCATCGATTCCTCCAGTGCCTCCAGTTCCCGAAAAGATCGCCGGTGTACCATCGACCTTAAGTCGCCCCTTTACCATCAACTCTGGGACGAGCACTGGGTCGGAATATCCAATGTCGGATTCATATCTCACGTCTCCCGAGGTTGGTTCAGTAAAGCCACAACGAATACTCTCGTCACAGGAGACTCCGTCGTCTACAGCATCTGCGTCAACCAAGGCCTCACTCGAACCTCAGCGCAAGGTGGATTCTGTCCTAGTACACAAACGCGGTGTCAAGAATGGCGTTTTTGATGTACCCAAAACTGCGATCGAGGTTCCATTGCCCATAAATCCCCAGGAGACAACTTCGCAACAGGGTGAACTGCCTTCGATGAACAGGGAGGCCCACAGCTTGGACGAATTTGACTTTGTACCACCCGAACCACTGGTGGCGTTTGCTTCTCCTGACTCAGACTCGAGTGCTTCGTATATTTCTCCACCACCTATGCGTAGTGGCGTACTTCGCGGGCAACGGAAGCGGAGGACCGGCGGTTTAAAGCTTGTTCGCAATGCCTGTGAGACATTTTTTTCACTCGCTCTAAGTGAATCTAAGCATTTTCTCCCCAGCCGAGGACAATGGTTGGAGACAAGATCACGAAGGCTATCCAAAGACATCAGCAGCGATGTCAGAGCATGACTACGGCGAGCTACTCAACTACGATTTGACTGTCAGCCCCGGGTCACACTCCTCATCACACGGGCTATCGAGCACATCAGCAGGGTATCAGACATTTCCAGAGACTCCGATGGTTTTCTCGCCGCTTGGATCACCAGCTTATACATTTCTTGCGAAATCTGACGGTATGCTGCGCAAAACTGCATGGAGTCCCAAATATCCGCGGGTTGAATGGGGAAAACCATTTTCTAGTGTAAGGGTTTCCAAGAAGAAGAATGACAATAACGATGGCCCGGGTAGTCCTGTTGCACTACGTAGATCTCAGTCGTCTTCGTTACCTATACAGAAGACGCCTCCGCCTGCGCTAGCCGAGTCGAACTTATCACCTCCGCAAGAAACCGACGAAGCAGGAAAAACGGATCAAGCGATGAGGTCGTCAGCGCCGAGCCAAGCGGAGTCGCAGAGTTTTTCACTGGAGCATGAGACAACTGTTCACCGACATCCCCTTGCTCACAGTATGTCGATCTCGGATTTTTGTTCATCGGGGAAAGCTCCTGGAGCGCACGTGCAGCGCTCATCTCTACCCTCGCCCTCTATCGAGGCAAGCAATGTGGACCTCATGCTCAACCTCGTGTCAGCTGTTGCTCCTGCCGTAGATCCATCGGCATCTGTTCCCCTTCCCGAGTCGGCTGACGCTTCCCCCTCCATTTCACCTCTATCGACAGGCAGTATAGCAGCACCTTCGCCATTCACACTTCAGTCGTCACTTCCTTCGTCAAATACAGACATTAGTCAATCCCATCCCGTAAAATCTCCTCTGTCCACCCCGGCCTCATCCTTAGGAGGATCTTCTTTTCTACGTTCTCCGCCGTCATCGGCTTCGTTCCACGAACTACATTCAGCCCCGGTCTCTCCGTTACCACTTATCACTGACACGGTGACTCATTCTCGTCCCCCATCTCTCGCGCCACCCCCACCCTATCACGCTGTTGTATCAGAGAAAACATCATCTATTAGTCCCGGTTCCCAGTACGCCCGACAAGTTTCCAATTCTTCCGTGGCGTTCGGTGTCACGAGGACCCGTGAGAGAGCACGTCCACCCCTTCCTATCGGACCACGCCGACCGAGCGGGCCCGGACAAGTTCCTGGCCCATTTGTTCCTAGTATCTACGACCGTCACGACTCCTCATCCTCTGTGGGAAACTCCGGTGGCAGACCTAAATCGGTCTGGCATAAATTGCAATCTGCCGTGTTGAAGCCCCCTCCCAAGTTCCAGACGCCTCCGCCAAGATGGCGTGGAATGACGTTGGAGGCAGCCCATTGGACGTTCACATCGGCGCAGCTTCAGGAGATAGTATCGCAGGCTGTTCAGCAGTCATCGGAAGGTTCGTCTCTCCGATTGATGAAGCTCGAAATGTTAGAGGGGGAGGTTGCGGACGAGGTACATCGTCTAGAGTTGCAGCACACGGACGTCAAGGCGCAGTACAAGGCACTCGTGCGCAAGCGGTGGATGCTCATGGGTGCCCTGGCGGGTCACATGGAAGACGTGGAGACGAACTGCACCGCAGCCACCTCGCGCACGATGCAAGAGCTCACGGATGTTTTGTTGGCACTCGACCAGCTAGCAGAGAAGATGCACGAGGTCGCCCTGCGGCTGGCACAGCTCAAGAGTCTGCGCGAAGTTCACAACGCGAGCGCTCTGGCGATGGTGGTGAGGAAGATCAATAACCTATTCGTCCGACAGACGGCGGAGAAGGAACGACTGCTGGAGCAGGTGAGAGCGCTGCAGAGAGAGCGGGACGAGGCTTGGAAACAGGCAGAAGACATCGCGCAAGATTATGACACGCTCAACGAGCGCATTGGGGAGATGGAGGGTCGCGCAGATGTCGGCGTCAACCCCAACGCCATTGACATACAACCTTCGACGAACAAGAGGCGCTCGGCGCGTATCTCGGCGGTGCGAAAGTCGGCCATACGCCTGTCGCGAGCGGGGCTGTGGCCTCGCAGCAAGCCCCCAGCGGTACCTCTCCGGCCGACGCCCCTTGTGTTAGAGGGCACCCCAAGTTTACTGATAAGTCCGAGCCCGCTGAGTCCTGTAATGGGTTCTGCAGCCTCTGCCATTGACACAGGTACGGCGGCAGTTTTGAAAGTGGTTGGTTGCCTCTCAGACGAACTGACATATTCGTTTGACCCCCTAGGCATCACGCTCGGTTCGGTGTACAGCTCAAACGTGACGGGGGCGTCCGTGGCATGGGAGTTCGCAGAGGCGCAGCGTGAGGTGTACGGGATGCTCGGGTTGAGCGTCCCACCTACTAGTCGGGCATCCTTTATGTTCAGACGTCGGACACTGTCGGATCCCGATGATCTGGCGAGACCAAGCACACTCCGCTCTCGGCCCGTGTCCGAGTCGTTTGGGGATATGCGCGTGTGGTCTCGCGAGGATAGGACCAGGACAGCTAAGAGTATAGTGTTGGACGATGTAAGTCTCCCATGTATGTTTTCGAGTGCTCGTCCGAGACTAATTATCTCTATTTCTTTTTTTGGTAGCATCCGCATTCTGTCGTCGCTCTTTTTTGATCGTTTGAGCTTAACTTTAACTTTAACTTATTGCTTTTTTTTTCTTTATTTGCCGTCCCTTCCTAATGATCTGTTCTATGTATTGCAACAGACTGGACATCCTCTTACAGTCTATGACCCATGCAGCTGGGCAGCGCCATCGCTCGTTTATGTACTCATTGCCTTCGTCGATTCGTAGTCTTAAAAACGGACTGTATTTGCATCACATTAATATGAAGTAAAATGAGACGCTTAGACCCTTCTCATGGCCTCGTGGAGCTGCTGTCACGGCGCCCCTTGCATAATCCGGTGATCAGCCTGAGTCAGTGTTTATGCTCATTCACTACATTGCCGCGACTCTTCACCATGCACCACCATCGATGGAGAAGGCGGGCTTGTCGCGAGTCTGGACGCTGGCGAAAACTTCATGTGGCCATCCTTCGATGCGCCGTATCATACTGTACATGATCAAAATAATACTTATAACATCATATATCCAGTCAAGTTTGATTGAATTCTCGTCATCCGAGCCTGCGCGGTGTCGAGGTCAGGTTGCAGCCTGGGATCTCAGGTCCTCGATGCACTAAGGTAACAAGGTTGGATATCTTGAGAGCGCCCAGTGGTGATCAGCCGAGGAATGAATTATATATATATATATGTCGAGGAGCTAATCCATGCTGGGGCACATCACACCAATCAATCAATCCATCATCGGCACCATCCACCTCATCAGCGAGCACACATGCATGCATGATGCCATCATCCAGTTCCCGACTAGCGCGATGAGAAGGATCGATCGATCGATCGACATTCATACGAGATGATGCCCTTCGGGTCGCATCTAATCTGCCCGCTGTCCACCTACCCGAGGACCCGGGGCGACTTGAGCGACGCCAACAGATACAGTGGACGATTTTTGTGGATCTAAACTGATTCTGAACCACGTCTGCAGGGCTACCACTACTGGTGTAACATAGTACCTCGGGTATGAGGGAACAGAGGTCCTGCCATCGTCTAGTAGCAGGATCGAAAAGGAAGTGTCAAGAATTGGCCGTTGTATTTCTCGTAGATTACCAAAAAAAAAAAAAAAGGGAATATATAACATGGTTTGTGTGCCAGCAGGCAGGATTTCGAAACCAAGTATTCCCATTCTAACCAAACTCGACAAACGAAAATACCCTTTCGTGTCGTCTAATGCGATGAAGCATTCTCCCGGGGAGATGTACTGCTGAGAAAGACAAACGATTTGCTTTCTGCAACTTCTGTCATGGACTCATGGTTCGTGCACTTCGGAGTGCCAAAGGCCCGGGTGGGTTATTATCATCTCCATTTCAGTAACCTGAGGCAGCGGTCTACCCTCAGATGTCAAGGTAATACTTGGACGATAATCGTGTCGGCAGACGGGTCATCGATTTGTCCTTCAAGATAAATACACGGTAGGTTCTAGTAACCTCGAAAAGTCGCGACGCGGAATCATTTGAAACCAAGTTTCTCTCGCACGGCTGATCCAAACACCTGCAGAGATAGTGCTATAGGAGAGATAGGTAAGTGAGCCGCATCTCGTTCGGTGTTCGGAATAACTCGGGATACGCTGACATCTGCAAACATTTCGGCAACACTACTACTACAATATCACAGTCGTCCTACTAAGTTCAATCAGTCTTCTCCTTGTACGTTATCCCCTCCTCCACGAAGCCTGCTTCCCCAAACACCTCTTTCACCTTTGGGTGGGTGGTAACCTTCTCGTAGTGAGCGAAGACGTGCGGGTACCGCGCCCTCTCCACAGCTCCACACGTGACCTGTCCAGCTTGCTCACTCACCGCCGCGATTGCAATGTCCGCCAGCGTCATCTCGTCGGATATTAAATAGCCACTCTCGCTCTCAGCGAGATGCTCGTTAAGGAACTTGAGCGAGCGCGCCTGCCTCCCGAGATCGATGTCGTGGAACTAGGTATCATCACCGAGATTTCAGTTTTAGCTAGTAGAACGCAACTCGTCGGACTCGGAAATGACGACTACACACACCTCCTTGCTGTAAGGACCTAGATACCCGGCGACAAGCGCCCGGATCTCATAGCTGAACGAGGCGATCTCGGTCTCCCCAAAGTGAACCCACTGGTCAACGAGTGCTGCCTCGCTCGCGTCCTTTCCCAGTAAACCGGACTCGAGCTCTTGGGAGGCCACTGGTTAACACACATCGAAAAAAAGAAGAGGAGATCGTTGGTCAGCTGAGCACCAAGATGAACGAGGGGCATCATGACTTGCCATAGCGCGCGATGGCTGCACCTTCGAACAACTTGAATCCCTTGTCGTTTTCGAACGCCGGAATCTTGCCGAAGCGGAATTTGCTGAGATATTCGGGCGACTTGATGGCCACAAATAAATCTACTGGCGGGATGTCGAGCTCGAGGCCTGCTACGGCCGCGGTGGCAAGGATCTTTACATTGAGCAAGCGATTATCGTAGTCAAGTCAGCGTTTCGGCCCCTCACATTAGAGCCTTGACCATCACGTACAACTTTGGTTTGACGCTGGGATGGGTGTCCCCAGAGAGTGCCGATGGGAGTCATGATGTTGTATGCGAGATGATTTCAGGTGTTAAGTTCTCTAAGTTTCTCTTGGATGTGTTCTGAATCTTCTGATGACTTTTGGTGTCGTCGAGGATTGGCATTTTATGCTCGCCTTGGACTATCGTTCCACATTGAACGCAGCCAGGAATGCACCGCGGCGCAGCGAGTTGGAGTGGATATGGCGACGGTACGTAATTTGCACTTACAAATACTATGGCTGCGTGCTGTTGCGGAGGGGCGCATAGTATATCCAACCTCATTCTCTTGCTCCCCGCTTACGCGTACAGCCATGCTTGATATCCATATAAGTATTAGTATTGTCAATTGAATCCATCTGACGCCACTCCACAGCCTCTGGGCATATATCTCGCCTGTTGTTCAACCTACCAGTCGGCCTACTTGCGGGGAGCCTCTGTCTGAAATTCGTGAAAGGGGTCGACGTTTCACTCTCGCAGCACCTCTGCTCCTTGCCAGTAACTGCGTGTATTTTACTTCTCAAAGAAAGATATTTACTTCCCTTCCTTGCTAGTCACATGACTCACATCGTCGTATTTACATCGATGCCGCTGTAACAATATTTGTGGGCCGCAGCAAAAGCGCGTGCACAGATTGCAACCACGGCGTTACAGTAGATAGCCGGCCACCGCAGTCCGCGTTGACCGTGTGAGGTCGTCCCTCATTTTGCTCACGATGATCATGGTAAGGTTCGAGTTGTCGGACAGCACTGTTTTTTTTCCTCCGACAAAGCGGTATTGAGCGTGTGGTCTCTTCCAGGCCAGCGCACCGTAACATCCCGTGCACCGTGCATAGGATACTCCTTTGAATGTGACGATTATGACACGAAAACCATCTTCAGTACTGCATTGGACAACAGGAATAATGAATATTAGTTTCGAGCAGACTGATTCAGTGGGACACACATAACATGGCCAAGGAAGGCTTGGTGTGCCCCATTGGCATGTATTACTCACATTGCTTCCCACCCGCCAACACAATCTTGGTCCCCCAACGTTTGGACACCGTCACCGTCACACCGGCATGAAACAAATTACCAGTGTGCATCAATATTTACAGGCGTTGTACCTCGATCTCGACAACCGCCCACACACAACTTTCCTGAGGGTCTGTCTTAAAATTCTAACGTACCTGCTGGGAACTTACGACTGATACATACGCAAGGTTCCCTATCGTAATGGATTCCTAATCCTAAGGCACACATGTAAACTGATGCCATGATCTGGGAAACTCGTGACATTAGATTCTAGAATAAGAGACAAGACCCAAGGCAGTGGACATGAAAAAAGGCGCACATTCCAAGGATGTCGCTAGCCTGAGGGACCGACATCTTATGGTAAGGACATTGCTCGCGAATAATGTGATATACACTCTGACGAGTCTGACGGAATGGAGGAAGTCGCATCATAGTATGTAAATTTGAACGTGAGTACAACTCACGGTCGGCATGGGAAGAATGCGATACAGGCATACCCGACAAAGTATCATTGGATGCCGAACCGGGTTCAACCGAACACCTACAAAACCGCCGCCTAGGCTGGACGAAAACGGAATAGGATCGTTCGGAGAACCTTGTTGGCCAATCAGAGTTGGCGAAGCAATCAGAATTTCTCCGTGTTACGTTCAAATAGTGTTCCACAGATACCCAGACAACGCCTTCCCTGGCGAAGGGATTCACACCAAAGGTTGCATTACCGGTTCCCTGTTACCGTTACCTACTGGGCAGATTCGTGACTTGTCGCAACAGAGGTGATTTGGAGCGTTTTACGAGTTCCGATTGGGCCGGATTGGCTATCACAAGCACAGGGCAGGGCAGCCTATACTCGTCCCTTGTCATTTATCCTAGGTGGGCCATCAGCCCGAGACTAACCCGATTCAATATAGACAATGTACATATCAAGCGACCCCCGGCGGATGGATGAGGGTCAATGGGATCTTTGCCTCGTGATTCTGCCACATCCAATCCCCCTGACAGCGACGACTTCCAGGCCCCACACGTCTTTGTCGAGGGGACTTGGTTGTACGGCGCGTTCGCCTCTTCTTTCCTCTATGGGATCGCCATCGTCCTCTATGTCATGTGCTTTCACTCCCTCTGGTGTCGGATACGCTCTCATGACGGCACTCGAAGGAAGCAATGGTTTTTCTTCATCTACGTCAACGTAGTCTTCGCACTGAACACCGTGTTTATCTCCTCCAACTTTCAAATAACCAATCTGGGTTTCATAAACAACAGAAACTATCCAGGTGGTGAGTCCTTCGCTGACATTGACAAAGCGTGATCGTCGACTTCCCATTTAACTACTCACCAGGTCCCAGCGCTTATGAATCGCACACATCACCTGCAAGCATGAATTTCCCTTTTATTGTTACGAACTGGTGCACAGACGCCCTTATGGTGAGTCTCTTACACATTGCCATTGACCCTCGATGACGGATGAACCTTTGTAAGATGTGGCGCTGTCATGTAGTGTATAGAGATAGCAGGTATCATCTTTTGGTAACAATGCTCGGATGCTTGATGCTATTCGCGTCTGTGGGTAAGTTTGTTTATTTGGTTTCATTTTGGGTTGAGTCGACTCACAACAATGCTCTTCCGTGATACTTTGCAGTTACGGGCTCCTTGTGGGCCGTCATCGTGTCACGGTCTGAGCCATCCTCGATTCAATGGATGTCCTTCGACCTTTTTTTCCCGTATCTCAGCGTTTCCCTCGCTATCAATGTCTTCATTTGCACTCTGACGGTCCTTCGCCTTATGTACCACCGGTCATGCATCTCCAGAGCTTTTGGCCCGGAATACGGTGTACTGTATACCAGCATTGCTTCGATGATCATCGAAAGCGCCGCCGTATACTCAATCGGTTCCTTGTTATATCTCATCCCATATGGTGCCGATAGCCCGCTTGCCAACGCATTTTGCCAAATCCTAGGCGAGGCACAGGTGAGTTCTGATTGTTTTATTCGTTTATTTTTTCAGGTAGTCTTGGTTACTAGTGATTAATCTGCGCTGACTCCCTGGATTTCTACCATGTACCACCAGGTCATCGCTCCGCTTCTCATCATCTATCGCGTTGCTGAGGGCAAGGCATGGGAGAGGGACGTTTCCAGGCGTCTTGCGGCGTCCAACTCATTTGTCTTACGCGGGCTGGCTACCTCACCTACGAATGTTGCTTCCCAGGCTCTGAACGAGCTGGACGTCCAAGTGGCCCTCCAGTGTACACCACTCACAGACGTTGAATGCGGAGCTTCGATTCCGCCCTCGAAGGAGGAGAGTGACAAGGGTGTGGCCGTGGAACGTCCGATATCACACTCTCCTCTGTCACCCGACCGAGAGTCTGTACAAGGATCACTCAACTCGGTTGGAAGCTAGCGGAATGTATTGGATGGGCGTCATGATTTTGCCCCATGCATAGATGGATCTGTATGTATCATTATCCTGGTTGACATTTTCGAACATTTATTGGTTTTCTTATTTATTATTTCCTCTACACTTGTGCGGTTTTTTTTCATGGAAATAGATCGTACTTGTCGGAAAATTTGACGCTGTTGTAAGCATGGCAACGTCTGGCAACTTCGTTCAGCTCCCGTATCACATACAAGTTTAACATAAGAACGAAGTTTTCTCATGTCATCAACGTACGCAAAGTATGTGATGTGATAAAGGATCTGACATAAAGCATGTCGCACGATCCAGGTGTACGCACGGCGGAGAGTTCCCATTTTTTACTACTGGATTTACCGTGACTACATTGTAGCTAAACTGGCGCAAGTCGTTTGGGGGAACTCGACAGAGTCGACCCAAATGTATCTTGTACTAGGTGATCGATGGTGAAGGCATCAGAGGGAGGAAGGGGTGGTCACCATCTTGTGAGCAGCGGCCATCCATCTGCGTTATTACCAGCTTTTCCATCATTTCTCCTCGGAGTCGTACCTAGCTGCACCTCTAGTGATTCGAATGGGCGCCCTGGAGAGGACAATCACGGACAGGCTCTCCAGCACCTGATTTAGCACTACAAAGTGGCACAAACTCAAGGACTTGATCATTGACCACACACTCTTAGTAAATAAAGACATCACACGACATGTATGACCGAGAATCATTCCTCTTGCATCCCTGACGAGCAGCAACACAACCACTTGGGAAACATGATCGAAAGCTTGGCTTTCCCTGATTCTTCCTAATCCCTTCTGTAAGTTACACAACATGTACTCAAGAAAAGTGCACCCACGCTCAAACGAATTATCCGAGTCGAGGCTCCACCTGTATCTTTGGCCTGTTGCACATTATACCCCGTGAGCTTGTACGATGCGATCGATGCCGATGGACGACATACCTCGCTCGCTGGCTTCAGATC
>JBBPRP010000376.1:0-15818 GCA_038093135.1 Leccinum longicurvipes
CGACGCAAGTTGACTGAGCCTTCGGTACAGCGAGATCGGCTCGGAGAGGTCCGGCAGTGATGAGGGCAACGCCGTCACCATCTGGTTCATCTCCGCCAGCTCGATCGCTTGTGGGATATGTGGAGGCAGTAGTTCTCCGTAAACAGTCAGGTCTATGGGTAGGTAACTGTTGTAACTACCGGAGCGCTCGGTCCAAGCTAAGATCGTAATGTCTCTCGATCCTGTCAGGACGTGATCGAGAAGTCGACCGATTGCACGGTCCCCTTCCCCATATATGACTGGAATCGACGGATTGAAAATCCCGAGCAGGGAGTATGCAGTGTCTTCCTCGATTGTTGTATGACGACTCGAGGCCACGTAAAGCTTCTCCCGTACCCTTCCCAAGTCGGATCGAAGTACTGCCAACTCCTGTCCGAGTTCGCCTGCAGCTTGTTGCATTTCCGAAACGATTTCAGACGAGTCTTTGTGATTGTACATCATCAATCTGAGGTAAGGCTTCCAGTCCTCCGTATAGAATCGCACCGTCTCGGCAACAACGTACTCTTGATGGGTCCACGCGCGCGTGTTCCACATATTATTCCGTAGGTCACCAGGTTTCTGGAAGCGCGACAAAATGCCGCGGAGGTAGATAATAGTGAGGGATGAGCCACGATACAATGCAAACATGGCAACCAATGACTCTTGCAACACGACATTATCCTTCTTGTCGATGCAGCATGTCTCCGACCACACCCGCTGGAATCCAAGAGAACGTGCCAGTTTGCAAAACGTCTGCAGCTTCACGCTGGACGAGGATGCTTCAAGAACATAGATCGAGATCCTCTCAACCATTCCAAAAAGAGGTTCATCGTCCTCCCATCTGTGAGAGAGCACCACGTATCGATAATATTTCCTCACTTCTTTCTGAATGTGTGCATCGTCAACGTTTGTGGTCATCGAAGACCGCAGTTATTCGAAAATCGGGAGCTGCTCAAAAGCCAGCGCTTAACGTGTTTTGTCGTAGAGACGACGGGTATCGGTGTTGATGAGCACGCGCAGGATAGAGCGAATAGTCTGCTGGGCGATACGCCGAATTGTGGGCGTGGCGTCGACATATCGCTGACGAAATTCTATCACCATAACGAAATTGACTCAAGTGTTCTGTGTAATAACGCTTAAACGACTCACTGCGAATATCTGGATCGTAAGATTGCTCGAGTATTAAAAGCATTGTTTTGAATGCCGCGAACGCTTCTCTATAGCGGCCCATGCTGTGTAACACGACATGTTTTCTACTATACCCTTTGTGCAACGAGGGACCAAGCTTGATATCTTGAGTGGAATGAATCAACATTGATCGTTCATTTCAGCATACATACATACCCTGTTGGCGCTGAGGAGTGCCTCTCGCAACAAACCTGCTCGTCCTTTGCAGCACTTGACGATAATCCGGTTCATATTCGTGGGATCAAATGGTTGTGGAATCGAATAGCATTCAATGATCTCGTCGTCGATGAAGTCCATCGAGGAAAAGAGTAAGAGCGCGGCGGTGTAAGCCGCAACCGCTTTATCGTGTCTTTCGATGCTTAGTGCATCATCTCCAACCTTTTCGAGCATCGTGCTGCACATGTGCGCAAAATCTAACAAAGATATTGAGTACTCTATGTAATGATGCAACGCCAAAACTCACTAGTAAGCCAGTCAATGAAGAATCCATTGGATCTCAGATCTTCCCCTGTAGTTTTCATAATCTCAAGAAGACATCTCGTGGCATCATGTATACGGCCTTGATAATACAGGGCTTCGCAATGACGTTTCCGTTCATGAGTATGAATGGTCCGCGAGTGATTTTCTGCCTTTTGATGAGACTCGGTCGGCTGGATGGCATGTTCCTCTATGGTTTATTCAAGGCGTGCGATTTTGACGTCTAATTGAATCTGATGTGAAGAGAATACGAAAAAGAGTGGTAGTTAACATACTTGCGCTCGTTTCCCGCGCGAGGAGATCTGCACGGAGTGATCTGATCGTCTCATTCAGGGTAACATTTTGTTTATGGAGTTTCTGCACAATGTCACGAAGACACGCAATTTCACTGTCTAGCGAACATTGCTATCATCAAAAGCTTGAAACCGAGGGTGGTAAGAACACACCTGATACCTCCCTACAGGCCAAAAGGTTCACACGCAACGACTTTATGATCTCGTTGGGACTATCTTTTTCTTGGTTACTTTTCTGCTGGCAAGCCACCAACTGATCACGTAGTTCTTCTATAGTTTTCTCGCGAACGGCAATATCTTCTGACGAAGATAAATATAAGCAAATGAAAGGTACTCAGTTGATGGACCCACTCGAGCATGCATCGTGCGAACCGGAGGGGTGGGCCATGTCTAAATGTGCATATTTTTTAGCCCTCTTGAATTGGGTCCCTGAGTGAGCATGCAACTAGGAAATCACTTCCACACTTACATCATCACAGTAGTAGGGCGAGGGAAGGATATCGGGAAGAGTGCGAAGTACAATTTGCCTGTCTCTGTATGTCGCAATGGCGTCCGGTGAGATGACAAGATATAATGGGATTGATTGATAACAGAGCCTATTTGCTGATGTGATGTAGTGTCCCGGAAGGAGACCATCGAATTAGCAGAAGCTGCGATGAACGTTCCATTGCTTGCAAGAGCAATGCACTTTGGTCTGTCATTGCTATGGAAAAGTCGAAGAGGAAGCGACCGTTCCCACTGTCGTAAATCCGAACCGAGGCACGCTGCCACGTGGCTGTGGCGAGAAGGCGCCCGTCGGGTGAAAACTTGACCGCAATCAGGTCAAAGTCATGCTTGAGTGGCCCGAGCAGTCGCAGTTCAGTCGAAAGAGCCCATACACAAACCGTACAGTCATCCGATCCCGTCGCAAGAGACGTGCACGGCATACACTTGATTGTGCCTCGAACTGAACCACTTTTTCCTGAGTCGATGCTTTCCAGACCATAACTTGACCCGACGACCATCCCGTTCACAATCCATTCTCAGCCGTTTCTTGACACTGTGAAGCAGACTCCCCCGCTTCTGTTCCATCTTCTACTCGCCAACGTCGAATCGCCCCGACGACATCACCGCTCGTGACATGCTTCGCACCGAGGAAAGCAAGTGACTTGATGTGATCTGCAAGGTTGATTTTCACTGGTATCACTCGGCTCTTTTCAAGTTGCCCTCGTCGGCATTACATATTGTCCATTCAACCAACTCTTGCATCACCTACCTTTGACCCTCGCTCCTTCCCCCGAGGTACTGGGGGAAGGCTGACTTATCATTTTAGTACCCGGTTCTTTGCTGTCATCAGTGTCACCCCTCAAATCATTTAGCCACACCATTCATGGCGCCATAATAGTCACTTGCAAAGAGGGGAATGGGGGGAATAAGTACTTGAGTAGGTACCAGACAGGTAGAAAGGAGGAAGGATAGTTGTTTACTAGCGTTCTCAGTACAAATTAATATCATCATCAACTACCATCATACGCGTGTCTCTATTGATTGATGTCGCACGTACATTCCACCCCGTGTCCTGAGCGTCTGATCTCCCCTGGTTATGTGTTATTAGTAACCGTCCTTGTAATATTGGACCCGGTATTGAGGAAAAGTAATATTATTTCAATCAGCGGCCGCAGGAAGAGGTCGGAAGATGACAACCATGATATGGAGACATGAGCCGTTTGTGCGTGTTGCAATCCCAGTTTTTATCGCTCCCCTCGTCCAGGACAGAATATACATTCCTTGATCTTTATAGACCGAGGCGGCATACCGAACGCCCAAAGACCCAAGATCAACTAGCCTATCAAAGTAAGGAGAACGCAGGCCGAACCGAACCGAACCGACAAGTTTGAAAGGAATGGTGACTATCAAAAGTCTGTCGAATGCGGAGAGCGAGCTAAGCGCTACGATTTCATCGAGTAATGCTGCGATCTCGAAGTGTAAGGAGCCTACAAGATACGGAGGCCACCAAGGTAGGTCATCAAATCCACCACGGCAAAAGACGGCTATTGTATGTCGACCGTCCGGATACCTTTAGTCAAGTCACTCAAGGACGTCTCCTCCGGAATCCGAACCATGATCAGACTATCCGAAGCGAGACGTCTATACTGTTCTTGTTCCTCCCATAGTGGCGCCAGAAAAAGTGCACCAAAAGGCTGCTTTAAACGAACGAGCATCCGTAGCGCACGCGTGGTATCATCTACTCCGACAGCCCGGCGTGATACGTCTTGATAGAGGGAGGGAGCGACCCAAGGATGGATCAGAACGGTCTCTTTCATCCCGGATAGATTATCCGTCGTATTGATGTGAACGTCCCCGAGCATTGCGGTCTTCAGAAGATAAACGCGGATGTCCGAATCGGGATCCGGCTCTGAGATAGAGATAATTTCGGTAACTGGGAAGACGATCCCGGGAAGTTGCAGGCGGCTTGCCGCAAACGATGGCGCGCCAAGCTGATTGAGACGCCGATACAGCGACACAGCGACAGTAAGGTCTGGCATTGTTGAACGAAACGACCTCACCATGCGGTCCATCTCAACCATTCCCATCGATTTTGGAATGTGTGGAGGTACGAGCTCGCCGTAAACGGTCAGATCCGTAGGTAAGCAGCTATTGTAGCCACCCGAGCGACCAGTCCAGGCTAGAATCGTGATGTCTTTTGACCCTGTCAGAACGTGGTCGAGAAGTCGACCAACCGCACGGTTTCCCTCCCCATAGATTACTGGGATCGCCGCTTTGAAGATCCCAAGCAACGAATATGCAATGTCTTCTTCGACCGTCGTGTGACGATTTGATGCCACATAAAGCTTCTCCCGCACCCTCCCCAGGTCTGGCTGAAGCACTGCCAACACCTGTTTGAGATCGCCTGCAGCCTGTTGCATCTCCGAAACGATCTGCGACGAGTACTTGTGATTGTACATGTCAACTCCAAGGTAGGGCTTCCAGTCCTCCGTATAGAATTGCACCGTTTCTGCGGCAACGTACTCTTGGTAGGTCCATGCGCGGGTGTTCCAGACACTGTTCCGCAAGTCACCAGGATTCTGAGACTGCGACGAAACACCGCGCAGGTAGACAATAGTGAGGGATGAGCCACGGTACCATGTAAACATGGCGACCAATGACTCTTGCAGCACGACGTTATCCTTCTTGTCGATGCAGCACGTGTCCGACCACACCCACTGGAATCCAAAAGAATGCGCAAGTTTACAAAACGTCTTGAGCTTGATGTTGGGCGAGGACTCCTCCAGCTTGTAGACCGATATGTCCTTGACTGTGTGAAAAAGCGGTTCCCCATCCTCCCACCTGTGGGAGAGCATCACGTATCGGTAGAATGCTTTCACCTCCCTCTGAATACGTGCGCCATCAACACCCTCGGTCATTGAAGACCGCAGCTCATCAAAAATAGGGAGCTGCTCGAAAGCCGAAGCCTGTTCCATTTTGTCGCAGAGGCGACCTGTGTTGGTGTTGATGACCACGCGTGGGATGGAGCGAACAGTCTGCTGGACTATCTGCCGGATCGCCAATGTAGTGTCGGTATACCGCTGGCGAAGTCCTATCACCATCGTGGAATCAGCTCGCGTGCTCTGTGAAACGCTAACAAAGTGACTGACTGCGAACATGTGGGTCGGATGATTCCTCGAGTTTTGATAGCATCGTCTTGAATGTTGCGGAGGCTTCTTCGTGGCGGCCCATACGGCGTAGCACAGCATGTTTCCTGCTGTAACCCTTGTGCGACGATGGATCGAGCTTGATTTCCTGAATGGAATGAGTCAACAATGTCAGCTCAATTCAACATAAAACACATACCCGGTCAGCACGAACGAGCGCCTCCTTCCACAGAGCTGCTCGTACTTGACAACATTTGACGATGACCCGATTCATATTCGTTGGATCAAACGGTAGCGCATTCGCGTAGTATTTGATAGCATTGTCGTGGTTGTTGGAGTCCCTTGCGGCATCGCCCAGTATCTCAAGCTTCTCTGCACAGCGTCGTTGGAAGTCTAGGGAGATGCGTCAATTAGCGCTTGTAATTCAATGGACAATCACTCACCGAGTTCCCATTGCACTCGCTCGCCCTGTGTATTCGTGCCGTTTTGTAGTTCAGCTTGCAGCTGTTGGAAACAACGGATTGCCTGTATGACGTGGCCATCCCCTTCCAGGATGTCACATATCGCTCGGTGAACATCTAATTCCGCAACCTTGAACTGAACAGAGAGAATATAAGTAACTAGATCTTGAGCAATCATGTCAACTGTACCTTGGAAGCTGCGCTCAACGCATCGCGCACCGAGCCATTAATTAATGTTATCTTCACCCACTTGACTAGCAGAGTGGTTGGGGGTGAGGAGTTGAGCGACAGCGCGGTTGAGTAGGCCTCTAGAGCTTCAGAATTGCTCGATGCCTGATCTCCAACTGTTTCAAGCGCCGCGCTGCACCGGCGGCTGAAGTCTGGCGAGAGGGTATTGAATGGTCGTAGCTTAGCAGTGACCAATCGACGAAACTCACCTGTAAGCCATTCAACCCATGATCTGTCGGACCCCAAATCCTCGTTTATGGTACTCGCAAAATCGGCGAGATATCTTGCGGCATCGTATATATAGCCTTGGGCATACAGAGCTTCGCACTGATGCTTTTGCTCCTGAGTACGGATAAGTCGAGTTTGTGATTCAGCCTTGTGGCGAGACTCGACAAGCTGAATAGAAAGTTCCTCTATGGTTCGTGCCAACCGAGCAATTTCACTTTCTAATGGAAATAATCTGAAAAGAAGGTACGAATGGGGACGATGGTGCACATACTTGAACTCGCCTCTCGCACATCAAAATCGGATTGAAGTGAGCTGATGGTTTGATTCAAGTTGGCCTTCTCCTCGTCGGCTTCGCGCTTGGATGTAGCAAGCTGATTCTGGAGATCTTCGACCGTTCTCTCTCTTGCGACTATTTATTTGTCGATGAAATTTCCATTAGGCAAGCACAAGTTAACATAACGAACGCACCTGCACTCATTTCCCGCGCATCGAGATCTGTATGTAGTGACGCGATCGTCTTGTTCAAGACATCCTTTTGATCGTTGAGGTCCTGCACGGCTTTGCTAAGATAAGCGATTTTGAGACCTAACGGATGTCATTATTACCGAAATGCATATCATGGAAGGAAGATCATACTGGAGTTTTTGTCTCTTTCGCGAAGTTCGTCAAGAAGAGTGTTGATACTCTCGTTGAAGCTATCCCTCTCCTGGTTAACCGCATTTTGGGAGTTAGAGAGTTGTTGGTTAATTCCCTCGAGACCAGCTATCCTGTCGTCTAATATAAACATTAGTAAAACAGGGCGAGTCCGTGAACGATCTCCAAACGCACTGAGGGATTGGACTATTCGTTCGTGACGGGCTAGATCAACCATTTGTCTGTTTTCCCGTTTACGGATCATCTGTTGCGCCAGCAAAGGAGGTTCCAATCCATAAGTCATCTCGCACGCTTACGCATACAAATATACTTACACTGTCGCGGTATAGCGAAGGAAGGGTATCGAATAGACTGCGAACAGTTATCGTCTTGTTTCCGGCTGCCACAACGTCAAAGTCCGCTGAGATAACCAAGCACCAGATGTCATGTGTGTAGGGGATGACATAACCGATTCGCTGATGTGTTGTGGTGTCCCAGAATGACATCAGTGATTTGGCTGCGACCGCGATGAATCTTCCGGTTCTCGGTAGGGCGATACATCCGAGTTCATCGCCGATGTCAAAGAGTCCCCATTTCGAAACCATCATCCCAGTGAACACGTCAAGGCAGTGGACATAACCGTCTTGGGAAAATGCAAAGAGTTGCTTCTCATCGTTGGACCAGGCTAGAGATTGGTTGTAGGGGGAATTAACTGAGACTGGAAAATCGATGAGCAGGCGACCGTCCCGACTGTCGGCGATCCGAATGGAAGAGTGTTTCCACGTGGCAGTAGCGAGGAAGTGTCCATCAGGCGAGAGCTTGACCGCAGCCAAGTTGTAGCCATGCTGCACTGGGCCGAGCAAGCGCTGCCCAGTCGGAAAGGCCCAGACAGAGGCGGTCTTGTCGTCTGATCCAGTTGCGATGCGCTTCCCGTCTGCAGACATGTCTATTGCCCACACCGGGCTACGCCGGTGCCACTCGAACTCGACCTTTTCGTAGCTTGACGACTTCCAGACCATTACTTTGCCACCAGACGTCCCGCAGATCACCCACGCTCCATCTCTTGATGCTGTGATGCTGCAAATATAGTCACCTGCATGCATCGTTGCCCCTGCCTCCGCTCCATCTTCCACTCGCCAGCGTCGAATAATTCCCTCGTCGCCACCGCTTACGATGTGCTTGTCGTCGAGGAATGCGACAGACCGTATGTAATTTGTAGAGTTGATGTCGATGCGTTTTGCCTCTATTTGGTGAGGGAGGCTCGCTGAACTGGCATTACTCGACTGTGTCGATACTTGGGTCCCCGTCAGTATGGTGCTTGAGCACTTACACTGATGGCTTACCTGATCCTTCCCTTCGGTGAGTTCCACTGGTGGAAGGTCCATTGTCCTTCCGAAGGAAATCTTTTGGTTTGATCAATATCGTCCCTTCATTCGTCTTCGCTCATGTACTCACTTTTCATCGCTCAGTGAGGGAGACAAGGTTGGGGGTGCCAGCTCTAGGAAAAATGCAGAGTTATTCCCTGAACCTGCACGGCATCGTCGCCTGCCAAAGTTCCCTTATTGGTTCATATTCATATCGCAGGCACGCAACTACTACCCCTGGGCGCTGGCAGGCGCTGGCAGTGGCCCAGGTCCAGATCATCGGCACCCTTCGCCCTAGTCCCCGTTATCGTCTTTACAGGCTGACCTGTTTGAAGTTGAAGACGGGAAAAATCACCGCCGAAGTGGCTGGAATATAGTCGATAGTAACCACTGGCACGGAACTGCCTTAATAAATCTCAATACAATCACACAAGTTATACATGTAAAGGCGGTGGGAAGATGATAAGCGTCCTATGTAATAAGATCATACAGCTTGGTCGGTCATTTGATCATCCGATTACATCACTCTGCCCAGCCTTTGATCGCTCGGACCGACTATCATCCAACTTGAAAGATAATCCACATGGTATATACATAGGGTTCAAACGTTCATGTGCAATGAGTCGTAACTCAAGAAGAAAGAGGATTGATTGGAGCTCGAGAGAGGGTACTTACCAAGGTCCTACAATCAGGCTAAACGGAGGATGGTGCGCTGTCAGAGTGGGGCAGACGAAAGGTCACCGCACCCTGCCAAGTTAGGGACCATCCACCCCGAAAGAGGCAACCCTGAATGATAGCAGGCTTGCAGTGGACCAAGTACTATCACTCCCCAAGGACTGAGCCACCCCACTAGTTGGCCAGTCACAAAATGATGTCACAGGTAGTAACGCTTTGTCACACTGCACAATTTGAAGCTCCGCTTGCGAGACCAAGAGGCCAATAGACATCGACATTAGGAAACTGAATATGCGTGCTATATGTGCTATGTGTATCAATGTGCAGTATCAAACAAGGGACTATTAGGATAATGATATGAGTATGTACTAGATGCAAAGGTCTATGAGTGACTGCCAGTGGTCCCACCGTGTGGTATGTACTAAAGTCTAAGGTACTAGCGGACCTGGTGGATGATGGTTGGATAACAAATAAATGAGTGATTATTGCCAGCTTGAGGAGTCTGGAGAAGAGTGAGCAACGTGTGGTACGAGCGAACAGAATGTACCCCTTCCACTCTGGCAGCAACAGTATAGGACTTGTAAAGCCCTTGGGCGACTCCCGAGATGGCAGCTTGGACCCCCTCTTCATAGTCAGGCTGTTTTGAAGACCGAGTAGCCTGCTCAACCCATACCCGTCCCATCTCGGAGCCGCGCGCAGATTTGCTGAAGTCCATACTCCGCTTCGGCAAGTACTCGGCATGGAGTCACGGACGTGATTCTGCCCATTGTCACACCATTTTTTCTATCTCAACGAATACTGCATGGATTGATGTCAGTCAAGTGGGTACAGCCTTATAATGTATCTTAGATGAAGCATAATTGAAGGGAAAATGTGTCGTTAGAGAAGTAGTGGTCGTTTTCAAAAATCGGCCAACTAGTGGGGTGGCTCAGTCCTTGGGGAGTGATAGTAGTAAAAAATTGAAAATGATATTGGGGCGGTCGACTGTCAGGTAACCTCAGTCTATGAAAGAAATAACATGGTGACCAAGGAAGATGCGCACATATATGCCCTGTTGGACATGAAGAAGAGCGTACAGTCTTTTCCGCTCGGGCAATCGAAACTATGTCGTGTTCTCGGAAAAGATACATTTAAGTTAGGCTTCTCCCGGCTTCTCCCGGCTGCTTCCTATGTGGAAAACTGCCGCAATCTGGGCTTAGGCCCGGAGGTCCAAGGCACAAATACGAGTTTGAATCAAAGATGGTCAGCAGCGGGTACCATACATCCAATAACTTGGTAGTACCAAGAAAGGAGAGAATGCACAATCAACAACTTGAATCGAGAAAGCACGACACGCCACCAAATTACATTTTTCTACGTGCAGTCGTTGTGATGCGCTCGCACTTGCTGTTTTCCACAACTACCACAGCTACGAGTCTTGACTACCACGGTCCACGGGGGACCATGAATGATCCGAAATACGCATCCAATTCTTCCACCGCACTCGAAGGAGCGATCATCCCCACGTATCCGTCTGGCCGAACAACGACAACCGTGATCTGCCTTGCATCGATCCCGAATCTTTCATACCCATGTCCGCCCTGGATGTTTCTCAGATCGGTGTCGTCCAGGAGGACTCTGCGATGGACAAGACGCCATCATGAATGTTAGCCCCACCAAACGCACGGCTGAACATAGAGTGAAAAATACTGACTTTGTCCAGTGTGTGCGGAAGAGGGCCGGGACAAGCGAGTGATTCATGTCGCGCTTTTCAGCAGCGATGATCGTGATAATGTCAAACACGTTCGAGACTTTGCTATCACAACCGTATTTCTGGAAGAAGCTCGATGGCTTGCTTAGTTCCTCTGCGAGCGACTGCAATTCGAGGATCCTTGTCGAAGTCAAGTTCCCCACAAAGAATACCACTTTGAAGCGACCATCTGAGGGTAGTAAGTTGTGTATCTGCACTGGGCGGACGTCCGCAGCGCGGATAAATATGTAGGGGAGCATTCTCCGCCCGATAACAAGACCTTCCGCGCTTTCCTGGTGCTGGGGATTCACGATAGCAGACGCACGATATTGGACTCCAAACCCGCTGAAGAGACCATGACGTGTCTGGAGCGCTCTAACAACCACGTTTGTGAAAGACACATTCACCAATAGTTCGAAATAACGAATGACTCGGAAACCACTTACTGAGCATATTGTTCGCTGGTCACTCCATCTTCTTCCTTTGCTGACTTCGGTTTGCTGGAGGCTAGCGTTGCATATTCCTTGTCAGAGTTCACCAGATCTTCTGCGAATTTTCTCCGTTCGTATTCGTACTGGAAATGAGATTGATGTTATAGCAAATAGACGGAGGTAAATTACTGCGAAAACCTACAGTCTTCAAGAGTGATGGGTTGGACCATCCCCTGAGAACATGCAAAAGTTTCCAAGCTAAACAAATTTCAGTCCATGCCCAACGACGGGCGGAGATGCATACCGAGATTATGAGAATCGTTTATGGCGGCGTTCATACCCTGACCTAAACAACGCTGAATGAATCAGAGTTCAGAACTACATGGAGTTCTCCTTACCTCCTTTTGGAGAATGGGTATGACATGCATCGCCAACAATGAATACCCTGTCCTTGACTGAGTAGCTGGAGGCTATACGCTGCCCGACTGCCGCTGTTCAGACGGTCGTGAGTGTAAAATCTAGAACGGACATACTAATGTAAAGTGACCACCACTCGATCTGTTTTGGATCACCTAATTTGTACGGATGCAGTATCTTCTCCGCTACCTATCCCTGCCGTGAGTTACATGGTAAAGTCCACCATCAACCTAAAGAACTCACCGAAAGCAGTATCTCGGGAGTTATGCTACTCTTGTCGAATCTTTCAGTGAATGGAGATGGGAGAATCCCATCTGTGAGTTGAATGTATAACCGATTTTTTTCTTCTTCGCGAGGAATGATCAAGCAGTTACCGTTCGTCGAATGGACGCCAGAGTGATTACGTATGTCTGGGAAATCAGACTCCGTTTTCATATCCATGACACCCCACACATATTCTGTTCAGCTACATCAGCCAGGGCATATTAAGAGCAACACGTTCGCTGCGATTACCTGTCTGTTCTCCATCCATACCAATTCCTAGAGTCTTTCGTACCCACGAATGTGCTCCTACAGACTAGATGTCGGTGCAAGACTTGCATACGAGGATTATGCTCACCGTCTGCGCCAACGACATATTTGGCATGTATTATTTCTGTCCCGTTCACATTGCCAAGTTCATCTAGAGACTCTACAGCGATCTGTAATTAAAATAAATAAATAAAGTGGGCAAGCTCAAAGGCGAGTGATGGGGTTAACGCCTACTTTCACCGGGTACGAGAGAGGGTTTGACAATTCGTCAGGGTCTTCCGAAATCCGGAGGCGGGAAGGATATTTCGGACGTTCAACCTCCACGCCGTGAGCTTTCAGAGAATCCAGAAAATTAGCTTCAATTGCCGCTTGTTTTAACCCGATCTAGACGCTCGTCCATAAGCCGCAATGGAACCAAAGCTCGATGACAAGGACCGCACCAAAAAAGGAAATGGGACATCAGGATCGGTCTGAAAAGGCATGCGTCTTGTACACTTCAAGCTCAACCATCAGAAAATCGAGAAACCTCGCGCCACGAAAATGGGACACACCTGAATTTTTCCATCGGGGCCAGGGTCGTAGAAAGTCTTGAGACATTATATCATGTTAGATGAAAGATATCCAACCAACCAGATTTCACGTACATATAAGTAGTTCTGGTTTCCCTCTCTGAGCACACGCTCGGCCAGACCGTAGCTCTATTGCAAAGGTCGAAGAAATGGGCAAAAAGATGTAAAGCGGCAGCTCATACCTGTAACACTTCGATTGTCCTTGGTGCAATGCCATCAGCTTGACCAGCCTCAACTCCTATGGGACTGGGAGCCAATGAAGGGTCAACTCTTTTCGGAAACGGAGACCTCGAACATGACCCATACCGTTTATCAATAATTCTCACATTGCCGCCCGCGGTCGCTAGTGCATTGGCACACATGGCTCCGGCAGGGCCAGCTCCAATGATCAAGACATCGACGTAACTTTCAATAGACATGATTGGATGGACTGAAGGAACTTCTATTGATTTTTCCTGCCCTCGAAGCGTTATATATGCTCAGCACCGCCTACAATGTTGATTAAAAGGCAATATCATCACATGCAGCGTGCCAGCGGAAAACCTTCGGTTTAGTAAGTGTGCTGCGGACCGCGCTAGTAAAGTCATCTGCCAAGTCCACCCACTTACCATTTGAAGTGCGGCAATGAGTAAAGCGCATCAGATAGTAATCACAGCCATTGGCAATTTTGAAGTCCAATTTGGCATAGCAGTCTACTTCAAGTTGTCATAAACTGCAGTGATACGTAAGTCGACAGTACCGGAGTGATGAAAGTTACAGCGGCGATGCAGTGCTCATTGCTCACCGTTTTGCCTCACAGCCTCTTGACGATCGAGCCACGTGCTGTCTCTGATCAGTAAAGGTAACTTGTATCTGCTCTTGTGGGGAACCTTTGCCCTTTGGTCTGGAACATAGGACGCGACGTCATTCTTGATATCAATCCCGTCAAGCTACAAGTTGACGACGAAGAGTTCGATTTGATGTGTGGGGTCAACAAACAAACAAATCTAACTTTAATTAAACTCCGCCGTCTCTCTCGGATCAGAGCAAGTCAGTGCACGTCGACCGCTCTCCGCCACTCGTCTCGCTTCACCGTCACTCGCCGTCCAGTGTTGGCTTCATCAGCAAGTCGGTTCGTAACGTTATCGCTTGACGTCTCTTTCATGGGATTTTTATGGTCTCCGATTGGACCAAAAACTGTACCATTACTTTTTCGTTGACCAAGACGAAGCGACTTTTGCCGGTTATGGGTACTTACTCGTTTTTATGTAACTCGGCTACATCCTGCTGATGGGCGGCCCATCTCCGAGTCTTTCCCCGTAAATTTCGCGCTCCTCAGATTCATTCCCTCAGTTTGGCCTTTTTCTTTCTTTCCTTATCCCCTCTCCTTTTCTCTCTTTTATTTTCACCTGAACTACATTCCCTTTCGCTACATGGACGATCCTAATGCCGCCGCTCCCCTTGACTTTTGTCGCTTCTCCACTAACGAATTCGAGCGCGACCGCCAGCCCCTCATCGATGCCTCGACTAGGCCGCTAATGCACAGCTGCGAGGCCTCTGAATCCTAAAAAAACACGCGTGACAAAGGTGGCAGCAGCGCCAAATCGAAACACAAGCGGCCGAAGAAGACGCTCGGAATCATACAGAATAGCTACACACGCCAACAGGAGGCCGAACATCTGCGCAGCTTCCTCTTGGGGCCCCTCCGTCAAAGCCCCAAGCTTTCACACATTCAATCTCTCGACTCGAGTAGTCGCACACTCACTTTCTCATGTAGTTACCTAGCTTCGTAGACATCCCTGCCAATAATAAACCGCAGCGCTTGAGTTCACGGAAAGGAGTATAGCGAAGAGTATATCTTTTTACTGCAGAACAGCTTATGATTCTGCAACAATTATGCAGTGTGCAATTTTCTAGCTTTAACTGCGATTGCGACGAGAACGTCACGAAAGTTCAGTAGGCTGAACTTCCTCCTATATATACATGTTGCTTGATTGTAACCAAGGGGAGAATAAGCTCATCGGTGTGCGCTCAAAAGATAAATATTACTGCGTACAGTACCTCGATGCTGGAGAGAGAGGGAGTCGCAGAAGGTGAAGTGCATTACTAATAGTAGATCCTTGAAACATAGCTGTCAAACAAATTTGTTCCAGCAAGTCCTTCAACTGAATCTATTGTGTGTCTCAGAACCTCGGGTTAGCATGGGCTTCCGAGTCTGCCTATCATAGGGCGATAATCGAGACCGATCATAAGGCAAAAGCAAAACCTGTGTGGGAGAGACGTTTGGAGGTGGTAAGTAACGTGTTCCCAGCCTGGGCCACGCTCATTCATTTTGACTGCCACGTTAAGAATCCGTCCAAGCACTTTGGTCCGCACAACACGAGTAAGATCAAACAAACAGGAACATTCAGCGGCCAGGCCTTTGATGCAAACCAAAAGAGTGCTGCTGGTGGAACGCATTAATTGTGCGAAGTGTTCGCTTCGTAAAAATACCCAAGGTGCCCGGGGTCAGTTTAACGCCTTCCAGAACATCTGCAGGTCTTGCTTTTTTTGCCATTAGTCAGGCGCTGAAACTAGCTGAGTGAATGGTATAATTCGTCGACACGCTCAGTCTTCTAGTAATCTTGGAGCTGCGCAGGCATTGTATGCAGAGGATTGAATAAAAGAAGCAACGAAACACTACGCGACCGCAACGGCCCGGGAGGGCCAGCCGAACCACATACTTGGCGCTATTGGCATGGTTCTAAACCCGTCCGATTATTGAATATCGAATATCCGGTCGATTAGATGAAGTGGCTGCGGCAATCCGCATGACACTGATTCTAAATTGCTGATAAACCTCCAAACCCTCAGCGATCAGTGGCAGCCACCGTTTCCTCGCTTCGTTTCGCACACACCCCAGGTCGGGTGTGTCGAACAAGGACATTACACAGGAGAAGTTAAAAGCACGCGAACCGTAAGTTGG
>JBBPRP010000377.1:0-15818 GCA_038093135.1 Leccinum longicurvipes
ACGCCTCCGATGAGTATGTCTCCGCTTCGTCACGGGGTTCGTGGCATCTTCATCGCTCTCTACGTCGCCAAGATGAGATTCACCGTCCTCATCCTCGAGACTAGTTTGGGAGAAGTCGTCTTCCAATGTCACGTGGTCAATGATCCCGTCAAAGAAGTCTGCTGGCGCAAGGTCCTGCGGTGTTTTCCCAAGAACGTTGACAATCTCCAGGTCTGCTCCAGCCGCTATGAGGAGCCGAGCACACTCCCTTGACTGGGCCAGAACTGCAAAATGTAGAGCTGTATATCCGTTTCGATCACGAACGTCCAGGTCGATATCATGCGCGAGCAGAAACTTGGTTAGAGTAGCGAACTTCAAGAATACTGCCAGATGGAGCAAGGTCTGCCCACTCGATGTAGTGTGAGACACGGCAACCGCAGGAGGAATACCAGAATGCCTTTCGGCGGCGATATCAACGAGCGATAGGAACTTGATGACAGCAGCCTCCCTTTCTCCCGGTCCCAAGAATAAGAGTGGCCGGAAGTCTTGGAAAGACGGAGAAGCGACTTGCATCATATTGTCCGTGCTACAGCTAGATCTAGATGGTGAGTCCTCGGTTCCGGTAGACCCAACTATGCGCAAAGCAATATTCTTTGCGTCCTCGATTTTCCCGGTCATTTTGAGACCAACCACCTGGAGAGCAAGCTCCATTCTGGAATGAAAAGATGTGAAACATTACCGATTAAAACTCCATGGTTCACTCACAAAACACGGTCCGATTCATCTGTATACGTGAAAAGAGAGGGAAGCGTAGAGTTCTTAGTTTCGTCAAGACCATTGAACCATACCCCAACGACACCAGGAGTAGACCGGGGGGGCAAAACGCAAAGCAGAGTATTATCGCTCCACCTCTGGGTCGAACTGGCAACAGTGTCACCAAATACGCAGTTAAGCTGAATTGCTGGATGGAAGTTTTCACCAAGAACAGTGACTTCTATACCACCATGGGTTGGACCTGACGAAGGAATAAGACGATGAATCTTGGGCAAGGGAAGTGATGTAACGGGCGGCGGAGAACTTGGGTCGAAGAAAAGAAAAGGCATGGAACGGGACGAAACGAGTGTAGCAAGCATTTGAGAAGGTTGAGTTGCTGAGGGGCTACTAGGAGGGAATATATCAGATGGTGAAGGAAACTGTGGTGTTGCAATAGTGGAGACGCCATTCGGAGGATTGAAAACTGCAGCACCGGGAACACTGTCGAGGAGTGAGGGAGAGGAAGGTGTGCTCGGGGAAAACATGGTTGGGGAGTCGACATCTGCTATGAACGCTGTTGAGGGTTGCGGAGTAGGAATTGGGCTTGAGGACAGCGTGGGCTGGGGCGGGGTTGGCGAACGGGTATCAGGCCCTGTGGAAGGCCGTATCACAGGCGAGTTGACAGCAGAATCCAGACTAGTGACGCTCGCCTCCCTGGAAAACTTGGATTGGTTGCTACGGCCTGCCATGTCATAAGGTTTTGAGCGCGGCTTTGGATGACCTTTGCCATTTCGAGATGAACGACTCGCAAGATTGTCCGTGGATGACGCAGGTGGCGGCAAGCCGGACCAGTCGACTTGCGCCTCGAAGGCGGGGGTGGACGGTATAGGTCCCGACTTGACAGTTGACTTGTGATCGTCTGTGATCATGATTGGGGGTGACATGCCCGTGCCGATTAGGCGGCCGTTGTGGTCTAGCATTTTGAAGTGGACATTAAACCCGACCTTCTCTCGGTGATGCCTGCAGTAACAGGTGATGCGAACAGGAAGCACGGCGGATCCAGTAGAAAAGTCGAGCACGTCAGGGCAGTTGAACTGAATGATGCTCGTAGTATCTTCCTTGATGCTTCTTGGGCGTTCGCAGCCATCCTCGGGTGTGTCCGAATCTGAGCGTGTTGGTCGGACACGAGCAGCTAGTTTGCGAGCTACGCGCTTGGCCTTGGTGATAAACATGTGAGGATTAATGCATAAACAAGAATCTGAAGCCATACCTCTCTGTTCCTACAACTTCCACAACTAACAACGGTATTGTGTGGAGCCGAGGCACACGTTACAGTCGCAGATAGGTGTAGGATGTCTAGTGGCGCGGGATCTTTAAGTCGTATGGTTAGCAACCAGTCAGGCCCGCCGATAGGAGATGGGTACCTATTTTTCCTTCTCTGCGGGTACGCTTCTTTGTAGATGTTCCAGGTGGGAGCTTGAGCCATTTCCAAGAGCCAACCCTATCATATTGGCTCTGGTCACAGGCAGATGTGCTTGCATGTGCAAGGTCGACAGTAACGCGTACCTGAGTCTCGACGCGCGACTTTGCGCCACTCTCGGGAATGTTGGGTGTTAAGATGGCAAGACTGGTGGTACGGTGATAATGAGAAACGGGAGTGAGATGCAGAGAACGACATACTTGTAGCAGGATTCTCTCGAGGGATAGACTACTCTGCGAGGAATAGACGTTGGGTCCCGCTTGCAGGGCCGTGTCGCGGGAGGAGGCACGATCGGGGTGGATTGCATTTGTGAGAGAGAGGGTATAGAGAGGCCGGAGTCGTGAAGGGACCGTCGGAGCGATGTCCGAAGGGGTGACAGCGAGACCAGCTCCGCGGGGGTGGTGCCCGAGGGTGACTGGGTATGGATTGGTGAATTTTCCATGGCAGAGCATACAGAGCTAGAGGGGAGATAAATGAGATGAACTAGAAGAATGCAAGCACATACTCTTCATAGACATGTTCTTGGATGATGTCGTCGAGCTTGAGCATGCGTTCGTCGTCCTGTATTTGCAAGGATTCGCCGTCCCAGACAGCGGACATGTCCTTGACGATAGGCAAGGAGCGATACCAAGAAGGCAGTTCGTTGTGGATGGCTATATGTTGGGGAACATCGGAGGTTTCTGGTGTTTCCGGGGACGAAGAGCGCGAGTCCATGGTCGTTGAGGTCGTCGTCGACGTTTGGCGGCGCGGAGGGCGGGAATGACGGGCTCAAGGATGGGCGGGCTAAGCTGCGGGGAACAAGCTGAGAGAAGTGAAGCACTCGAGGTGACGAGCCGAAAGGAAGGTTACTGTACACATGTCAAGACCCCAGGGACAACGATTACCTAATATTTTCCCGTCCTTGTCGCATTAACCCGGTTCGTACTTATGTTCCCTTCCTCGTCCTCACCATGAAACGCGGCGCAGAGAAACAGCTCACAAAAGACGCACCCGACGCCGACGACGACGAGATCGAGGTCTGTCGCGTCCACATCTGCTATCTTCGTTTCCTCACCTTCATAAGGAGATACATGACCCTCAGGGCTTTCAAAAGGCCGACGAGGCTGCCTTGACCAAGAGACAGTATGTCCCTCCGACAACTCCCCCGTTTGCCCAGGTAGCTTACCAGTCCTGTTTCAGGATTCGTGGCCTTCCAAAGCGCGCTTTGGCTGCATCGAGGCCACCAGCTCTCAATGGATTATCACCAGCCCCACCCTCCGATGCGGACAAAGTCGTAAGTGAGACGCGTATTCGTGATCTCCTCCCTCACGCCTCCTTCAGGAGGCCCCTCCCACACCCAAGTTTGGAGGGTTTGTCGGTTTTGGAGCAGGATCCGCCGCGTCTAATCCGTTCACCTTTACTGCCCAGCAACCCCCTCCGTCTTCACAGTCCCCCTCTACGCTCAACTCTATCCTCGCCCCACCGTTACTCGGAGCGCCCAAACAATTCCCCTCAGACTCCGATGCTTCCCTTCCAAAATCCACCGGATCGTCCCCCTCTGCAGAGGAAACGGATGCAGTTGCGTTAAAGTATTTCAAGTCTCTTCGCGGTCTCAATGTTTCTTTCCTCTCCGCGATATCAACCGCAGTCGAGAAAGATCCCTTCTGTGACGTCGCGAGCTTAGTTGACTCCTACAAGAATCTGCGGACTACAATCCAGTCAGAGTTTGATGGCACTTCACGTTCATCAACAACTCGCGCGCCCGTCACGACTGATTCTCCCTCCCTTTTTGGTGTTAAGGCAGCTTCAGAAAAAACTACTTCGTTGTTTTCCATGCCAAAACCGTCCGTAGGCTCCACTGAAGCATCATTTAAGCCTCCCTCGACCAACGATAGTAGTTCAAAGACTGCTGGTTTCACTTTCGCGCCTTTCGTACCACCCTCTACTTCTATGTCTGCGCAACTGCCCTTTAGCATCGCATCCAAGCCAAGCGAATCATCCGCACCTTTATCTACGCCTCCTGCAGAGCCCCCAAAGTCTGCTTTCAAATTTCCTGCTTCGAGCATGCCGGCTACGACCTCAAGTATGTCACCTACCCCTGGTTTCGGATTCGGCGTCTCAAGTACGGAAAATACCTCAGCCTCGGGTTTGCCAAGCCAGGAAATCGAAGGTCCATCCACTAGTTCGTTGTCGCAACCAATTCCGACTATACCTAGTTTTGGTTCCAACAGCACGCCGAGTTTCTTTTCCACTACCAAAACTACGAATGCACTTGCTACCTCTGATGCGCCATCCAGACCAACGTCAGTATTCGGTAGCTCAGTCTTCGGCACCAGTAGTATGACCGAGTCCAACAAACCGTCCTTGTTCAATCCATCTCCCCCCGATAGCAAGGACAACTCCAAGGTCACGACACCTTTCTTCGGGAGTGCGACGACTACGTCGTCCTCCGCACCAACAAACATCTTTGGATCTTCTGACAAACCTACCAGTTTCTTTGGCAGCGCTACCCAGCCCCAAACCGGCGCGTTCACGTTCGGGAAGCCCGCTGGAAGTATCGGAAATCCAGTAGGCTTCGGATTCGGCAGCCCTTCGTCTGGCACGGGCGATGGACCGCCGAGTTCAGGCTTTAGCTTTGGCGCGTCATCGATGAAGCCCAGTGAAAGCTTGTTTTCTCCGCCCATGTCATCCGAGTCGACTCCGCAGCCCGAGGGAGAAGGCAATGAAGAGGGTGGGGAGGAGGACGCGCCGAAATTGCTACCTTCACACGCCCACGATGAGGAAGGTGAGGGTGAAGAAGACGAAGAGACGATACATGTCGTAAAGTGCAAACTTTACCGACTAGCCAAAACGGAAGATAATAACGAGTGGAAAGATCTTGGGATTGGTTCGTCCCCTGTTCTGGTCTAAAATATTCTTGATGTAACCTTGCCGACAGGTATGTTCCGACTGAAAAGGCACAAAGAAACGAATGTTCGACGCGCTCTGATGCGGAATAGTAGCACGGGCAGAATCCTTATAGTCAGTATACGTGCATCTTTTCTTACTTCTCTCTTATTTTATTCCGACAGAACTTTCGGATCTATCCGGGTCTTAAGCCTGCACTGGCAAAGACTGGGATCTCCTTCATCGGATATGAAAATAGCATGCCAACATCTTTCAGGATCCGAGTCAAAACCGAAGAACAAGCCGCGGAGCTGAAGCAAGCCATGGAACGAGAAATTGACGCTGTCCAGGCTGAAGACTGATATTTTGGTTTGTCGTTGCACTGTCCGGACCATTCCGCATAGCATTACACCTATAGCTACATCTTCCGTTGCTATTCATCTGAACCATTAGTCTAGACCACTGACACGAAAGCCTGGGCGCTATTTGACATTGAAATGGCTTTGCGCGTTATGCCATATTGAGTTAAGAACAAATGCCTCGCTGAGGAGGAGCTCAATCTCATGGTCTCCCCAATCTTGGGTCGGAGGGGATTGCAGGAACATGATTATACCCTATGCGAAATGATGGAAAGGACTGAGCAAGGCGACTACGTTGCCGGGAGCATGTTCAGACTTGCCTGGAAGTCCATTTGTCGAAGTTTCACACTCCACTTGACGAGAAAAGCAGAGCACACATAAAGGTGGAATTGCGAGAATGCGTCGGTCCCTTCCGCCTGGTAAAATCGTCGAACAATGGTCTGGAGGGCGTGGCAGAAAGAAGACTCGAATACTGACCAAGTATGTGTCCCACATGCGTATAGTATTTTGCACACTGATTTCTCGCATGAGCAGACAATTCATCCAACGGAATGCGAACTGCATAAACTCGACATTTTGAGACGCGAGATGCGTGTGAAGCGGTGCTGCGGTTCGTCAGATTCATCGACACCCAGATCGTTTCCCAGGAAAAGACTAGACGAACCATCGATACGTGCCACCAGTTCTGACATGCGTTTTACGCTACGGTGGATACCTGGCTGCGCGGATATATAGTTGTCTTGTATGCCGTCCAAAAGTCGAGAAAGGCACCAGAATGAATCAGCTTCGATGGCGTTCAGGATATTTTCTGGGAGAAGGGAGGTATCAAATTGCTCTGGATCTGAGTCTTTTTTATATGGGTAAGCAACAACGAGCGATGAAAATTTCAAACGACGGTGAACTTGCCAATGTACGCCGAAAGAAAGACTTGAAAGAAAGGAGTCACGAGGTCGTTTATCCCTTGAACATATCCGCTCGCTGGATGACGTATGGCCCAAACATAAAGAATCCGCTCGAGACTCTACTTGCAGGAGTGTCAGAAAAAGTGTAGCAGACAAGAAATGCCGCGTACACGCTGCGTGGATGCCTGCATCCATAGACGTACGCCTGGTCGCGTCCGTGGAACATCTATCTCAATTTGATGCCAAATTTGCTGATCAACGCCTTGACGGTCTCGAGCAAAGGCGAGCTCAACCAGCGAGAGATACTCTCCTCGTTTGCGAGCAAGCGTGGTTGTGCGCAAGTTTGAAGGTAGAGGTATATATCCCTTGTGGGACGGGTCAATTGACAGATGTTGAAGGAAGCAATACGCACGTACGAGAAGTATCGGCCAAACAATCGGTCTGAGGTCGTTTGGTGTCCCTGACCATGCAAGCTTTCGGAGATCAGCTAAACAGATATCGTTAGACACTGTCACCATTGAATGTTTGTACCAACTACTTACAAATGTTCAGGTCCTCCTTGCTCAAGCAATCGATGAATTTTGATCGTCGGTTGCTACGGATCGAAGATTCTCGGGAATGTTTCTTCGCATCACTTGTCCGGTGAGGAGAACCTGAGCCGTCACCAGAACTGAGTGACGGTGCAGATGAAGATGACTGAGGAAACGCTGGATGCAAGAGCCTGCGAAACGGATCTGTTGGTTTACTTAGAAAAGCATGGTAGCGGCAATGGTATATCTGTACCGTTCATTATCTCCTCTGCGTCGGTTTTGATGGATCCTCGCTCTTGTCTGATCCTGTTCGGAGCGCCGGACTCGACGATCTCTGGGTCCAAGTCACCCACTACCATGTCGCCATCGACGTCGGCATCTCTGTGGATGTCGGTGTATTTGGAGGCCGCTCCATCTACACTGATTTGCGAGGGGCTCGACTTTCTGACCATGGTCCATCCACCTTTGGTTGACTCTGCTTGACCCGACTCGGACTTGGGAGGATATGAGCTTGGGCTCGGGGGATTAAGGTGGGTATAAGACTGAGCGAGGGTGGACGAAGAAGAGTTGTTGGCTGCCTTTGGGACAGGCTTTGGCGCCGTCGCAGACAAGTGCTGTCGCTTCGGCTGGTTGTTGGACGAATATCGCCAAGCGTGAGCAATCGTCGAGCCCTGACGTGGCGATTCCGAGTCCGAAGCGCTGTCCCAGACATCGTCCTCGGCCCAGTCTATCTTTGAATTGGCATTGAACGAAGGGTGTATTCCGATGTGTGGACGCGCTGGGGGAGGCCTCGCCGCCATCGTTCTCGACGGCGAGCAACTGCGTCGTTCCGATGCCCTTCGGGATCTACTCGTGTGAATTTATGTCTTCTTTAGGGTTTTACCCCTCATATTGACTAGCTTGCTCCTTTCTCATCCCACTCAAATATGTCTCATTCTCTCCTTGACCCCAAGGATTCCGGTACATTGAAATATATTGTCACCCTCCTCTTTTGTCCTCTACAACTTCCCAACGGGAGCGATCATAGTGTCTATAATGATCATTCTCTGGCCACAGCAGTGCTTCTGCTGCATGTCTCTTCTGCGATCATGTCGATCAAGCAATTCAATGGCACAGAATATTACGAATGTTGGACGATCTCTGCACCATCGTCCAGTTTGAAAGCCTGGATAGGTCCCAAACCGTTGTAAAGATGTCAACTTGTGTGACATGGGGGTGCGAGGGTGTTCGTCCAAGGGGTCCAAACGGAGTGCATGGAGTAAGGGGAGAGGTCTGGGAGTCAACGACGACCAGTAGGTATCGCTCCGGTGTAGTCCGGGGCGGAACGGAGCGAATAAAGGGCGGACCGGTAGCCGGTCAGCGAAAGAATGGGCGGAAAGCGAAGAAAGATCGGAGGGAATCGGGTCAAACGAGGACTAGATGACTTGTCAGAGGCGGCGACGGTCACGACAACTGACGGTAACGAGAGAGCGACGAGACGGAACGGAATGGCCGGACGGTAGGACCAACGAAGATGAGACGGAGCGACGAGACGGGGCGTCAGTGTCTGCAACTGGCAAGACGGCTGATGTGGACGGGACGGCGACGAGACGGGTCGGATCGTTGGCGACGGTCACAACGATGACGGAGAGGAGGACGAGACGAGTGATCCAACCTCTAGCCTTACGTTGTGTGTACTATGTGTACGAGGCTCCGAGCTGCAAGGATATCGGGGAAGGAATGACCTATTATTAAATGTTGCTTTCTCTCTGCGACCTGTCGCATACCGCCGACGTCTCATTCTGAATCTTCCTCGTTGGACTCAGGCTCGACGTCGACTCGCCGCTGGTCGGCTATCTCTTTTGACAACTATCTCATAACAGTTCTCGACCCTCTCGAGGACCTTTCGTGATCTCACAGCCCGTAAATAGTCTGGTCAGCAATTGGCCTGCACGGTACACAGTCTCGACTATTCAAACTGAGGATTACATCGGATGAAAAATTTGACGGCGTGAGTTCCTCAGGCGAGGGTGCACGGCTCAGGTCCCAACCTAGATCTGCAACCCCTGACTAGCCATGTCCACGAGCTACCACTCCCGCTCTCTTCCTTTTTCCCTTAGACCCCTTGTTCCCCGATCTGCGACGCGCTGGCGGGAGGTCGGAAACGAGATTGACTTTGAGGAGGGTGTTATCATCTGACCCGATGGAGGAAAATGAGTCAGGGGAATAACAATCAACACGTTCTAACGTGCTGAAGGCAAGTGCGATCTGGTCTGGGTTACCAATGGTCAGCGAGCGAAATTTTGGGAAGCCAGATTGGCTGATTCTTTGTGCGAGAAGAGATGCCAGTCGAACATAGTCATCAAGGATGGCGATATATTTGTATGTGTATTCCGGCAGAAGTGTCAGTTGGACTTTTGTCCTCAATGGGATGTCTACACAGGGTACCAATGCGATGGCTGCCGAGAGTGGAACCATCGTGATTGACATGTTAGAAAGGCGGGGAAGGCTGATCATTGTGGTAGCATCGAATTCTCCATCGGACAGAAATTCGCGGGCGCTAGGAAGGGAATTATGGACAGATAATTGTACGAGGTGTGGCATACGATGCAGCATGGCAAGGAAGTCCGCCATCGTGTTTTCGTGGATGGAGATTTCACCATCGACCAGATGGAGGGTCGTCAACGCGATCGACCCGAGTGAACACCATGGAACTGAATAGCATTCTAACCTCAACATACGGAGGGCTGGAGTGTTTTCTTCGAAGAACAAGGATTTCCCCTCTGGTAAGTCGAAGTGTGATATCTCCAAATGTTGCAGACAAGGGGCGCGCGTGAAAATAAATTGGGACAGGATCCGATAGCCAATTTCCTGACAGACCATCCAAACGTCGAGGTGAAGCCTTTGTATTCGTTGTGAATGATTCATCACCTGCTCCACAATTTGAGCCATTTGTTCTTCGCGAGGATGAAAAAGGTCACGGAGTCTAGTAGAAACCTTCAATGGTACCATCTGCGATCTAGCCAATAGCTCTTCTGTCCAGCGTTGTGATGTTGTAGGAATATAGCTCCAAACTATAATGCTCTTCGATGTAGGAGTCGCGAGCGATACAAATGAACATGGATGCTAGCAGCTCAGCTGGAAGGCGGCGAGAAATGTCAGGGGAAGGGAGATTCCTCTGATTGCCAAGGCAAACTTGAAAGTCATGTGGCAATGGACTCGATGGTCCATTGATCTCTTCATTCGTGCGGGCTCTGGTCGGTCATAGAGAAAGTGCCACTCGGACGCTACAGAAATGGCATAAGCATTCGGATAACGAGAATTGGTGCTCAAAGAGTTACTGGGTTCGAATATAATGTGTTGAATGTTCTCGAAGTTGAGACTCCTGTGACACGAAAAGTTGTTCTTTATGTAATGTACCTAGTAGTCTGGTGACTAGACTAACTATGTTGTCGTCATCATATAGTACAAATGCTGATACAACACATAGGAATAGATACAGACAGCTCCCTCAAATGATGTTGGTTCTCCTCAGAAAGTCTTCCTCTGACCATCCGTAATACTTTTTCAGCCTCTTTCCAATGTCCCTAAGATGCCCTGGGCCTAGCGTCGAATCAGGATGCGCTGCGAAATTCATTAGCGCGTGCTAATCGAATCACGGGTATGAAGAAGAACGCACGCTTATGAATAATGATAGACTACGAGACATTCTATGTCATCAAACCAGAAGACCGGGAATTGGTAACAGCTTACCCTATCCTTTGGGTTTGGCGGGTCGAAGCGAACGGACGATCCTGCAGTGCTAGGATCATACTTGAAACCCATATCTCGCATAACCTGAAATGCCCATTGATTATAAGACAAAGAAATCAAAATGCCGTAGGACTTACCTTGACGAAGTTTTCCCACCTCAAAGACCCAGCCTTCTCGTCTGCATGGGTATGCAACAGTTGCTGCATGTATCCGGCTGTTTTTTTACCCAGTTTGGAAAACCATGTGAACTTCTTGTTTACTGTCGGATCATTTTCGTTCTCTTTTGGCGTCTTGTCCGTCGAGCTGAGCTTCTGGAGGAATCCCTTTTTATCTGAAAATAAAGATCCATGAACGGGACGTGATTTCACTTTCTCTTTCGGTGAACCGAGCTCTTGCAGGTAAGAATGAGCAGACTGTGCGACGGTGGGCTCAATGGGCAGCGAAGCTGTCGACATGTGTGCAGACAAATTGACAGAGGTATTAGATGTAGTAGGCTTGCTTAAAGGTGGCCTAGCAGGAGTTTCGGCAGGCATACTCGAACGATGATTCCTTGGAGGAGTCAATATAGCAGGAGTTTCAGTAGGCATACCCGAGCGATCATTCCTTGGAGGTGTGGATACAGCAGGCTTTTTCGCGGGCGTACTCGGAGGCATGATATCTGGGGGATTCGACTTGGAAATCGCGGGTACAGAGTCTTCCTGAACTGCTGGTAATTCGTCGGTAGTCTTCTTCTTCTTCTTCTTCTTTGGCTTCTTCTTCTTCTTCTTGCCTGCTATCGAGGCAACGTCATCTTCATCCTCCGCGTCCTCGACGGTTGCGCGATGGCCTTCTGTTGCCCCAGGGGTAGAAGAAGCTAAGTCCAGGTATCAAGGAGGTCGACACCCGCTTCGACATTTTATACATACCAGGTGATGATTCCTTGTTTGGTCTGGGCGGTGTGGGCGGAATTTTGCGGCCAGAAATATCAGGAACCTTAGTACGTTGCGCAGACACAGTGGGCAGCTTAGTCGGTGTCTGGGCAGTCTGGCCCTTCTGCGCGAAGAGGCCGTTCCGTGGCTGAGTACGTGTAGTTGAGCTGAGCTTCGGATCAGAGGAAAACATACGCCCTGTTGAAATATTAGTGCATATAGCTCCAGAGCACAATGGATAGTGATCTCGCCTCTCAATGATCCAAGAAGTTTCAAAAACGGATTCTCCTTTCTTTCCTCCGCAAGTTTATCAAACTCGGGAACTTTTGATTTGGGGTCAAAGAACTCAGGTATCTCCATCGCGGTATCCATTGCGTCCCTCAGCATGGTTCGATAGACTTCCTCTTCTTCCGAGTCATACTCAGTCCCGTCATCGTAGTCGCTTTCCTCCTCGTCGTCTTCTTCACCGCCATCATTCTGGGGAGAAAACATATCCTCGTCGTCATCAGAGCTGTCGGACACGTCCTCAAGACCAGGCATGGAACCATCGCTGGCGCTGTCCTCGTTCCCCTCCGTGATTGCAAGTAACTTTCTCGGTCTCTTCTTCCCACCAGATTTTTTTCGCCCGGTGCTCTTGAAAAGACGCAGAGAGGGTGACTCGTCGTCAGAATCAGAATCGTAGGTGCGAAGGCCAGGCATGTAGATGGAACTCCATTGAGGGGTCCGGTGAAGAGCTTCGTCCAACCCCCAGAGCAAATCGATAGACAAGCTCGAGGTTGTTTTGTAGTTCTGGTGGGGGATCAGAACACAGAGTTTGACAAGGCTTGGGACGTACTAGATTTATAACCCTCCACACATTATCAAGTATGGACGGATCCCTGGTCTTTTCCAAAGGGTGCACAAGGTCCTTGAAGTTTGCATATGATTCCGATGCTTGTCTTGAGTAAATCTGAGAATCAAGCCATCTTTCGTATTGCTCTGGCATCTGACGTGGAAGACATTTGAGCTGCTCGCCTTGACGACCCAGAAGGGGACTCTCCAAGAGTTCTTGTAGTTCCAACGCAACCTGCGTGCAAGATTAGGCGACACCAATATGAGATCTGTGGAAGGAGAAGCTTACGGAAAGATCGCCGACAGCGTCCCACATCAACTGCGGAAATCTTTTAGCTTCCCTCGGGGATTCATCAACGGCGTCGTGCAAGATTTGACATAGGATTCGCTTTGAGTACGGCGCTCTTGGGAAACATAACTCGATGATGATAGAGTCTATGAAGGATTTACCAGCATCCTTCAGGCCGGCCCAGTCGAATGATATGGAAGGCTGCCCTGGGTCCATGCCCTCCACCTCTTTAAAGTACCGAGAGTAGTGAGCTAAGTGGGGATTAAAAGACAGGAATGGACAAAGGAATTGAAATTGCATACGCGTGGTCATGGCAAGAATAGAGAAGTGTGCTTGCCCAAGGTCAACCAGAACACCAAGTATGTCACACAAGACCAAGTATCGTACCCGCAAGCTGTCATCGGTTTGAAGCCGAGTGCGGACTGACGCGTCATTTACACCGGACTTCTGCAGATCACGAAGGATGTCAATGACAAGTTTCCATCCTGAAGCTACCATGTAGGCATTATGTACGCTGAGGGATGGTAAGTAATTAGGAGTGACATGAATCAAAGGGTGTACCTTGTGGAAACGACTGAAGCGACATGCGAAGCGTTCCGCGCAGACTGTTGGACACTCTCGGCATGGGGGGACCTTGCGGCTAACTCGGCCACGATCCTATCGTGGAACAAGTCAGGGTCTTTGAGATTAACGATGTCGTCGAGGTAAGCTTGAAGAAAGGGGTTTGGAGAACACGACAGGGCGGGAGAGTCGAAAGGTACATACCGTTGTATTGTGAGTCGGAGATTCTGATGCACTTGTCGAGGTTGAAGGGAGCCATGAGCGCTGTACGTGATTTCTGCGATACGAGGTCCTCTGGCGGAAGTTCGCGGAACGGTGAACTGGCAGCATAATGAAGGGCGACGAGAACGTACCTGCTAGAAGATCGAGCTTCTCCCTGCCGGTTATTCTTCCGGAAAGGACAAGTTCACCTGTTCCGCGAGCGCCGTATTTACCGTTGCGCAAGACGAGTGCGCGAGAAGTAGACGGTTTGAGGCCATTCTGGCCGCGTTTTCCGTGATGTGTTGTCTGTACATACTTTGGGCCCACGGGAATGAGATCCTGCGAGAGTGGTAGTTTATTCGACTTCTTCTTGGACATATTGTAGTGCCGAGTACGAGTGCCAGTGTTAGATCGGATGACTCTTCGATAGCAACCATCGCACGTGCCAACGCACCTTCTTCAAATTCCACATCGGGTTACTACATAGTGTAGGCGCTATCCCTCCTCTATCGGTGCACTGGTGCGTGTGTTGCTTTTAGCCTTCTTAAACAGTCTCACCAGTGTCAGATGCAGCTTGGGCCAGTTTCTGGGGGATGCGCTGTTCCGCAATTTTTTCTGGGATGGCAGTCAGTCCGTTCTTCCTCTACTCAGAAACCTAACTCTGTTGATACTCCCCTGGCAGACCCTGTGTTCACCGTCGTCATTGCCAAGGTTCCCATTATCCAAGTTATCACCATGATCCTGTGTTTCGTCATGATTGCACTTGAACACCCGCTTCCCTTCATCAAGAGGTTTCCCGTACATCGCGATTCGCAACATGCCACCACGAACCATATTACTCGTCCTTCAAGCTTTCCTCGAGGTACTTATAGTTGGTACCTTCTACATCAGGCCCTCACTCTCGGCAAGTGCATAGGGAACCCAAGAGCTAACGAGGTTTGGGCCGGCAAGGGTTGAGGTTGGCTCTTTTGTGATGTGACGATCGTGTGTGCCCTACGTGTATCGACGGCGAGCCATACCTCGGTCCCAAGTGACTTTGACTATGCAATGGTACCTTATTGGAATCATCAATTCTTGTTCCCTTGTATTGCTCCGTCAAGATCCATTAGTCTATTAGAGGCATGCTCTCACGCCACGGGGGTACCGCGATGACTCGTAACCATGCAGCCATCTGATCTAATTGCTGCACTACCCGAGAAATTCAAGATCGCAGACCAATCCGGAGAACGATTTTTCTACCCATCGGTCACTCACGAACACCAGGATATCGGTCTGCAGGTGAGGCCCAACTTGCATTACCCTGCGCAGAATTTCGTCGATGTTTGCCGAACCAGTTCAAGCTGCGACTATGCACCGCGCTACAGAAGAAACCTGTAGCCCTGGATGCTGCCGGTCAACTCTCCCTTTCCTCGAAACCCAACACAATAGCCAAGAAGAACCCATTCGCTCCGCCTTATACCCCACAGTTATACCTAGGGGAACTATCCCTGAAAGACGGAAAAGATGAAACCTACTACGTCGCCCTAGTGAGTGCAGTTCATCATTGTTCTCGTCCCCGTTCATGATATTCAACCTGATCCGGGCATCAGGTGAACAAATTTTCCGTGGTTCCTTGCCACTTTCTGTTGGTGACAAAGGGTGCGTTCTCGAGTTGTCGTGAACGACGTTCGAGATCATTAACCCCACTGCGTTCAAAGAGTTCCAGCCGCAGACTTCGCCCCTGTCGCCAGAGGATTTGGTACAGACATATCTCCTCTTGCTCGCTGCTCGACAAGCGAACAAGCGTTTGTTTGCTTTTTACAATTGTAAGCTTCCTTCCTCAGATCGAATCTGAAAACACCCGCCGCGACGATGGATTAGGTGGGCCGAACAGTGGTGCGAGTCAACCACACAAGCATGTCCAATTCATCGAAGTTGAGGACGATGGTCCCCCCATCGAAAAGCTTGCCAGGAAATTGGCACTCGAAGCTCCCGGTAACTGACTTTTAGTGCAGTGATGACGCGAAACTGAAAGAAACGCACATAGGAAAGCCGTTCGCGATATCTTCTCTACCTTATGCCAATCACGTGTTCCGCCTCCCCCCTCTCTCCGGAAATCTTTCCGTGGATGAACTTCGCGAAACACTCTTCCCCCCTTTCTTGTCGCTGCTCGACTTGGTCATCTCGACCGTGCGACATGACCCCGACTATCCCTCTGGTTCCCTTTCGTACAACGTCATCCTTACTTTGGAACACATGCATCTGATACCTCGACGCCGTGAGGCATACAAGGTCGAGGAGACACAAGAACCAATCAGCGTCAATTCACTCGGTTTCGCAGGCATGCTTCTTGCCAAGAGCGAGGCAGAACTAGAGATCATGAAAAAGGAGGGGATCGGCCGAATCCTTCGTGGTGTGGGTCTCGAGAGTATACATGAGCTGCAGGTCT
>JBBPRP010000378.1:0-15818 GCA_038093135.1 Leccinum longicurvipes
CCCTTTTTCAACACCGCCAAGGGTCTCCTCCCTTTCGGACTCCTGTCCACGCTCGCTATCTTCTCCCTGCCCGTTCTAGAAACACAGTCTCGTGGATCACCACAGGAAGCCACTCGCTTGAACACGCGCACTTGCTTCAGTTTCCATTGCTGCTCTCGTAGCCACGATCACTCCCTTTGGCCCTGAGGCCAAGGCGTTATGTACATACCACTTCACAATCTGGACAAGGGTCTCCCACCTCCTTCGTGCTGTGTCCCAATCAATGCAATACCTTGTCCTAATGCGCTCATTGCCGAGCGAACCGTTCGGAACCATTACAGCATGAGCTGCTGGCAAGTGTGAGATCTCGGAGGCGATTGCTTCGCCTCCTGACAATCGAGCGGCTACCGAACTACCGGTTTCAAGCTTCCTTTGATCAAATATCTCAGTCTAGGTCACCGCTTTTTCTCGCGATCGCATTCGGAAAGTATGCACTGTTTCCAGGGTCCGCCTATTCCGCATTCGGTGACTGATCGTATTAAATTGCCGACCTAGGCACGCGTGTAATCCCTTTCTTGGCCACCTGTCATTCGACACAAACTTATCCTCAGTCTGAGATCCTGTCAGAATGAATTACCCTATCAGAATGCAAATACGTGGAGCTGCAGCTGACACTTATTAACCCACATTTAGCCCATGAATCTCGCGCATCACCTGCGTAACGTGCCGCATCCCCTGTCACCTACACCGCGAACGAATGTTTCGTCGCATGAAACCTTTTTTTTTTCGCACTCCGCCACGCCGACCGAAACAGAAAACACCAGTTCACAAATGGAACATGCGCGGACTTTGTCTTGTCTGCCATCCCTTTGATCATAACATCCATTTTGATGAGTATTCGCAGCAATATGGCATGCCTTCTTCTTGTACAATATGATGGGTGCTTTTGTCCTTTCTTACAACCGAGACAAGCCTTTTCGCCATTTCTATCACCCGTGGCAGTGACAAACTATCCCCGATAGAGTTGCTCTTGCACTCGGATGATTCTGATCCCCGTCGAGCCTGCACTAAGCCCTGGTGTCAGTTGTTCGCCTAACTCGTCCCGGAGGGTGCGGTTGGTATTCAATTAGGTAAGCACACCCTTGATCCTGCCAGCTTCTTTTTGTTACTTTTCTTTCTCGCTCCGACTTGACGACGCGGCTCTAGTCCAATCTAATTAAGACTTGTGTGTGTGCTAGTTTGACTCCATCAATCTTCAAGTCCGCTCGCTTCGTTTAATTCTGCACCTGAACTGGTTAGCACGAAGGCGAGGCAAATGCTTCGCATATTAGTATTGAATTAGACGAAAAAGGGATAGTCTTGGGCTGCCAGCCAATCCAAAGCCATAGTAGGACAGCCAGAAGTGCTCAGTGATTTCGAAATCTCGATACGGTGTGTGGCACGGGTATCATCAAATGAATGAATCAATGCGACTGCCAGTAGACGGTTGTTCCGCGCCTGCCGGCGCGATGCAAAGTCGCTCTCGGGAGCTTCATATGACGAAGTGGGTGCCCAAGATCTAGTGATCTCCGCATCTCCCCCATTACCATTTGATTACATCATTTGCCATCGATAACCCTGCACGTACGGATTAATATAATCCCCCCCTTCCTTGCCCCTACCTTTCCCCTTGCGAGACAACCTCTCAGCCGCACGGTTGTCTGATTCAGCACGTTCGCGAAGGGATCGTCAAGATTATCCAGCCCGATATCAAATCCGGACTCCACGCTCCATCTCGGAGGAAGTCGGATGTGACAGCATTGCTCGCTAAAACGGATAATGATGCTACGCCCTGATACGCCATGTGGAAGCCTCATCGGGAAAGACGTTTTTACCAAGCTCATTGCGATGAGTGAGTTGGCAGCTATGAAAAGGAAATCAAGGGACCCCGTCGCAGTGCTCATTTGAATCAATGCCTACTTGTTCAGGATGGAGACTCCCTTCTCAGTAAAGAAAGATGACGTGCTGTGGGGTCGACATTTAGGAGGTGTAAAAACTGGAAAGAATACTTTCGTGCCAGCGGATTACAATATTCAGCCGGGGAGTCAATGACACCCCCAGTGGATAGGATTTTAATGCTGTTACAGACACGGGAGAATTGTGGCGAAAGATTGCCCTGTGTGTGCAATGGGCACGCCATTTGGCACCTGTATTGTCGCAGGCCGGAGATTGACTTGTCCGAGTCATGCATGTATGTGGTATGGAGATAATACGTCGCAGCTTACAATAGCGGACTGCATCCGAACAGATGTAGACGGTGATTTTTGTGGACAACGATCTCCGCGGGAACGTATCCATGGCAGACGCCCACGTTGCATCGAGCTAGGTCTTCTCCATCTCCGAAGACAGATTGCAACGTTATCGCCTGACAACTAGTCCGAAGCCATGCAAGAACTGCGATTGGATGGGCGACAGCGAAAAAGGAAAATCAAGGGTCGTTCCTGTGCGGTGCTAAACCGAAACCAGAAAAATTTGAGCCTCGTTGTGGGGTTTAGTTGGTGATCGAAGGGCTTCGCCGTAGACAACTTTTTTAATAGCAGGCGTTCTCCATAATTGAAAGCTTGAAACGTCCAGAATTCAACGGCGGCGTTGCTACCAAGGAACCTAACGTCTGCTGCGGACAACCGAATAGTCGCCCCCTTGCGTTTTCGGAGAAAAAGTCCATAATTATATAGCTTTCGGTCGCTGGTCAACTGACAGTGCCGAAGATTGAATAGAAAGCATTGCGCTCTCAGGGAAAAAATGCAAGAAAGAAAAGCACCGAGGCTAGACTTGCAGCAGACTGTGGGTTCCGCTGAACCGGCATCAATATTATGTAATCGATACCAGTTCCCGGGAAATCGTCCCGGCGTGCCTCAGAGGGCCGTGCAAACTGAGAGAAGTGTGAGAAGTTTTATGAAAAGTTTTGGAGGACAGCGAAAAACATGCAAGACACCTTTAGCTAAGTCCAGGGTAGTCTTTTTTAGCGCTCAAAGGTTCTTCGATATTTGCACCTGTGGCGATTATTTGTTCGTGTTTGTCTTCCCTCCATCTCGCACCCGCCCCACAAGTTTCCATCGAATCCAACCTGCGCCTCCTATACCCACTATGACACGTCAGTCCTGGAGACTCTTTCTAGATCTCTGTGCTGATCTCTGATCAGGAGGAAACCAGCGAGATATGGACCGCGCAAAGGCGGCCAAGAAACAAGCAGCACTCAACAAATCAAAGCCAAAGGAAAGCAATACCACCCTCGCGAAACGCAAGGAGGCGTAAGCATGAGAGGATATAGCTATTCCCTTTCTTCTCTCTCACTTGGCCGTTTTCATACAGTGACGCTGAGATCCTGCGCGCAAAGCAGAAGGCATGACTGGCCCCGTGTTGACTGTTAATACCAACTTGACAACTAACATGGTGTTTTTTCTTTTCCTAGAAAAACGAGGAGCAGAAGGCCGCTGCCGAGGTGGCCGCACGTGCGGGTAGTAAATAGCATCAGCGAGCGGCAGGTCCTCCGAGAATCTGTCGTATCGTATCTCCTTGTTGACGCTTGGCTTTCCCATTGCATTGGAGGATCGTTGGGTGGGAATCTCTACTTGTACAACCATGTCCTTCGTCTAGTACCCAACATGAACTGTTGTTTCGATCGAACGTTGTGCGGATTGCAACCTGTGCGGTGGATGATGGATCCGGTAACGCACTGGGGCCATCGCCGCATCTCTCGGAACGTGGATCTGAGAAATGAAGTTCGTGGTGTCCTACTCAATCGGGGCTTGCACGTTCCACGGGAAATGGGAAAGGATATCTGTAGTGCCATTCATACATTTGGAAGCTGCCAAGAGTGTCAAGATCCCGGTTTCGGATTCCGCGAGATTATCTGGCCAGATGACCCAACCTGGAAACGCCTCTTTTTGCTTCCGATGAGCTTCAAAAAGAGCACATACCTATGTAGCATCAAATCCCGGACTTTGCGGCGCTCCTCCCCCAAGAGCCAGCGCAGCGCATATATGATATGGCGGAAACTAGCGGACCACATGGTCCGGAATCGATAGGGCCCCACGAGCTGATCCACAATACTTGTGACCGGACCCGGAATACCAGAAGAGATCCGGTCGCTTTTGCTTGCCCCTCCGGATTTCTATCCTGCGCAGTCGCCGTGCCCTGCTAAACATGCCCTTTCACCGAAGGGAAGGTATCATAAGAACATCCATGACATGGACATGTGGCAGAGGGAGATCGTTCCTGATGGAGCTAAATATATGAACCGCCTTGAACTGGACCGCTCGTCAAGCGTCAAGCGGCATTGATCATTGCTACGAACGCACTCGCGCCCACACGTATGTCCACGTCTTTTGAGTTACATCGCCACAGCAGCAGCAGACAAAACTACGAACCTGAAACGTCAGAGCACCATTTGAAGGCGTGGCCCGTCATCATGGGATCTAACGCCGCCTCGAACGTTGTTGTTTCTTCCTCGGCGAGATCCGCCCTCAAGTCCCACACCACATCTTGCTATTATTCATTCATTCTTCTTCCGGATCTCAATTCGGAGCCTTTGAGACAAAGTGAGAGTCCGATCAACAGCGACAACGACAACAGTGCCATATCATCATCGTATCAGCTCGAGGCTTCAGATGTTTAAAGGCAAGGGACAGCACCATCATCTCGTTTTCATAATCGAGCTGTCCGTCAGTATTCATTTTGGACACGTCCTTCGGAATTCTCTTGACAAGCGGCGGCGGCACCCCCACCATTGCTGTTCGGCTGCGCTTCATAAGTGAGCTCTTTTTTTATCATCGCCCGTGCCTTGCTGACTGCCATGCGGACGCTCAACGTAGTTTGACACAGGGGATTGACAGACAAGGAGACAAGGGCAAGTCGTCGTTGCGAGCGCGGACCAGCGTCACGACCAAGCGAAGTGATAGATGGTATGATATGACGTCGCCGCAACACCATTTGCCGGGCGACATCCGATGGCAGGATTTCGGCAGTGGCGAGCAATTGGCACCCAATTTCGACCGATCAGCGTGCGGTCCCATCGACAAGTCCTTTCCGGTGACAGCGACGATCGTACGACATATCGTACTGGCAACCCCTCGCCTCGCCTTTGCAATCCTCCGTATCACGGGGTTGCCTTTCTCAGCGCCACCTCATCAATTTCTTTCTTTCTTTCGAAACATGCCATGTTATCGGTGGCTTGACTTCGTTCAATTTGGCTCCGGATGATCACGCCGCAGAGTCGCCGACTGCTTATCATATTATGAAGTGTATTTCAAAACAACACCACTCCGTCGTGCACGGAACGACCGCTTGCCCGCGTCTGGCTAGGCTGTCTTAATATCAAATGGAAGGGGTGGACTCTTGGAATGGAGGAACACGAAAGAGGCAGCATTGCCTGGCCATCGAAGTGCCTGGGCGACCAGCCTTCGCCTGACGGGGCAAATACGATATCTCGGTCACTCGTTTAATTCCCTACTGCACCAGAGGGCTATATAACTTGATGCGGTCGGCTCAAGCGACAATGAAATAGATGGACAATAGGCTTCTGTAGAGCTATGCATGTGATCCGAGTGGCTAAATATGCAACTATGGGCAAGTCATTTCACTTTGACTGACTGCCCGCCTTCCAACCGCCTTCGGCGAGGTGGAACTTCCCGGGAATCATCAGTCTTGCCTTTTTTATATGTCCCCGAACTGGCATGTGGTGGGAGATAAGGCTGATGAAAGGCTGGAAGTGGCGGGGCGGGATACGAAGTTGGTGAGGATGCTGGATGGTGACGTGACCGGTATAATGATAGTAGCGCGTTGACGAACATTGTTAGGAAGGTCAGTGACGTCAACAAGAACACCTATCGACCACCGAACAATTGAGTTGTGTGGTAAAGAAAAGCTGTGAGAAAATTCATCAGGGTAAAACACTTACCAGAGTCTTCCAGCTGATGGGTTCCACAAAACCATTTACGACTTCGGCGATGAGCTCAGCACCAATGCGTGCCCTACCAACTGTGGTTGGATCGCGATTCATGCAAGTTTCCCAAGCAGAGCATTGATGAGTCATCGCGGGGATTTGATTAGTCTCGCAATAGTTGTTCCTGTAATGAGCGGCGCAAACTCCGATCTCCTGTACGATATCTGATAACAAGTCCCAAATAAGTGGTGCAGGACCCCGTAGACGTAGTAACTCACCCATGGAGTAGTCCGAAATTCGGTGTTCAACATCACGTTGAACAGTTAGAACGAATTGGACGAGCAAATACAAGAAGAGCAGCACAAGGGCCAAGTTAAAAAAAAACTGGAGATAGCTTAGCAAGGTCTGTCAGGGCCCTCCAACACCATACATACATTTACACATGCTTACCCGAGTAAAACATATGGCATGTCAGATTGAGGAGCTGGCGCAGAAGGCATGTTGAGGGTGTAGTGATTTGACGTATTTTGCGTCAGGGGTTTGGCAATTATGTCGTCTTCACTGTCATCTTCGCTTGTCTGTCCCGGATCTTCGTCGTTTCGCCTAGAATGAGTCTGGGTGCGTGCTTTCTGTCGTAACTTGTACACCCTTCTGAGCCCACCTGTTGACACAGCCCTACCATTTTCCTTTTCGCCTTCCTCTACCTTAGGTGGACTCAGGTCAGACATGTCCACATCACGAAGGTCCGTAGCAGGAGGTTGGGGGAAGGCTTTCTGGGGAGAGAAGTTCGGTGGTGGTGCCCACGGATACGGTGAGTTCGTCTGCGGCGGAGGACTCTGAAAGATGAAAGGCACATTGCGGTTCTCGCCAAACATAGGAATAGGAGATGCGGGAAACGCTGGGGACGCGGGGTTTAGTTCATTGAGAGGACCTGGGGAGGCCATGGCTCGGAATGCACGCTCATACACGCACGAGGGGTACGGAAACGTACGTTTTCGAGGGGCGTTCGCGTCGTCAGCGAACGACGCCCAGACTGGCTTCGCGCCGCTGGAGGGGCGAGACGTGAACTGGAAATCCATGGGCGCCTCCTTTGACCTGTGGTGCGCGTCCATTGTGGTCAGGACCAGCAATGTAATCTAAAAGGGATTGGTTGTGCAGGCTCAGGACGGCTAAGGGTGTATGGCATACCTCGTACGCGTCGTATGCAGCGGCAGGCTGGCCGTGTCGTGTCGAACGTTGAAACGCGACCGCCGTGCGACAAACTTTCTGCGCGTACCGGATCACGTGGTCAACTTTAACTTGCATCGTCGGCGACGTTGTACAGTACTTACAGTTGTCATACCTTGGCATCACCTCAGAATGTTCAGGAACGTATGTACAACGGCCAGCAAGCAGTTGCTTCCCTTGGCCACGCAGTCTAGTCGCCGTTTTCACCCACTTGCTTCCCGCTGGGATGCACCGTCGGCGAACCTCGTGCCCATTGTGATTGAACAGACTGTGAGTGCAAACAACAACAGCTTCTTCCATGCACAGGGCCCCTCACAAGCCTCGCGCACTTAGGGCCGTGGTGAGCGTTCGTATGACATATTTTCTCGACTTCTGCGCGAGCGAGTGATCATGCTCTATGGACCCGTAAGGTTAACTCTGCTCGATGCTCACGGGCTAATGCCGACCATTTAATGGAACCTTAGATCAGAGACACAGACTCGGCGTTGACCGTAGCCCAACTGCTCTTTCTAGAAGCAGAGGAAACTTCGAAACCAATCCACCTATACATTAACTCACCCGGTGGAAGTGTGACTGCAGGTTTGGCTATTTATGACACTGTAAGTGTGAGGTGGTTTACTGTAAAAGTATTCAAATCGATGGATTACAGATGCAGGTCCGGTTCATAATCCAAAGTGTTGGGACGAGAAATGATTCATTCCGCAGATTCCCAGTACGTTTCGTCACCGATACATACCTACTGCGTTGGACAGGCGTGTTCGATGGGTTCCTTGCTCCTCGCTGCAGGTCCGTGCCTCAAGCTCGAGGTTCGTTGATCACAATTGAGGGTGTTCGCAGGTGAAAAAGGAAAACGTCACTGTCTTCCGAATGCCAGCATCATGATTCATCGTGAGGCCAGAGAGTACACTGCCATAGCACCAAAACTCATTCTCCGCCTCTAGAACCGTCTGGCGGAGCTTCTGGACAGGCATCCGATATAGCGATCCATGCCAAGGAGATACTGCGCGTCCGTCATCTGCTAACGGGTATATATCAGCGACACTGTGCCAAAGAAGGCGAGAGTGAGGCAACAGGGCTGGAACGTTTCGGTATGTGTGCCGTTCTGGATTGGGTTTGAACTAAACTGAAACTGACGATACTCCCAGAGAAGGCGCTAGAACGCGATTACTTCATGACAGGTAACATTTGACGCAACATGCAATTTATCGTTAGGCTCACGTTCTATTATAAAGCGCGAGAAGCCCTCGAATTCGGAATCGTGGATGGGATTTTGGAAAAGCGACCCAGTTCTAGATCGGACTCCGTTTCCTGAACTACTAATAGCAGATGACTACGTAGCGATACCATTCTTCGGTAGCCTGTAGATCGCATACACAACGGAGCGTGTCCCTGACAAATTCTTTTACATATAAGATCCCACGGTTTGTCAAGGTTAGTTTGATCACACGTGTTTGAGCGCATCTTCACAGTGAATCTCCGCTTCTAGAATTAAATATGTAACCCGCATGCAAGTTGAGAACGAGTGCAGCACCAGTCCTTCGGGATCGGATCGTCCCAGCGGCTGTCTGAACAATACTGTGGCCCCTCAAACTGCGGGGTTGCATTCCGGATCTTTCCTTCTTGGTGAGCAGCAGTCCATTTCATCGATTTGATTGGCACCTCCATTTTATATTTACCCAACCACCAGCGGCCCATCGCCCCACAGGCCTCATAGACGAGAAACCAAACCGCTTCGCCTCCATCATATCTCGGTGCCGGCCCTTGCCCTCGGACAAACTGGAGCGCTGGACGTGCGCCGCAGCATGCCCCGTTTGATAATTATAGGTTGCTATGTCTCACTGATTCATGGCCCTTGGATCGTTTAGTCATGGGTTCACGCAAGTATTGTCGACCGTGTCAAAGCTGGTGCTCTTTGTTTGCATTCCTGTGAGTGGCACTGTAATTTATATATATCAAATAAGCCCCATGCTCTTCGCTTTCCTTCCGTTGGATGCATTGCCCAATATCGCCGATTGTGCGGGAGAGAGATGTGGTCGTCTAAATAGTCGCAATTAACGCGTCGCCGACCTGTCCCCAATCATACGCCGTCATCGCCCACTTCTTGATCGGCGGCAATACTCCCTCCTGTGCTTGAACTAAATTTCCCGTTGCGCCGAGGGTCTGGCGGGAGAATCAGCCAAGTCCCCCACAGTTGAGTGCCTTGTGATATGATTTCCGGCAGAGATGCCAAATGTGGCGGTCTGCGGGCGTGCACAGCAGCCTTCGCCAGATCGATTTCCCTCATGTTTTTGACGTGTCTCGATGGCTCCACGCGCTGAAGCGCTCTTATGGATTCGGCGAACCCACTCACGAGATGGTGCTAGCCAGGGGCTGGCCGATCTCAGATCTGCCTGAATAGAAACTCCTTATCAGCCTTTCACCGAATTTCCACCAAGAAGCCTCTGTGGTTCAGATGACGATGCGGCGTTGGCGATACGAAACGTTGTGCTCATCTGACCCGATTATATTATGACCATCGATCATGGCAACGCAACACCCTCGCCCCGGCTGGCCGCATCCGGCCGCATCAATGGGCTTCTTGCCCAACCCGTGATACATATGCCACACGCTTAGCATGGGATCGCGGAACGTTCCCATTGCCGCTCTTCCGCACAGCTGGCATTAGAACAATGCCAGCCCCCATTCCTTGTTCCTCCGATCACAATGCCAACCATGTGTTGCAGCTTCGTCAGGGAAATTTGAATGGGGTTTGGTCCCTGAAAGGGGATGGAAACCTTCAAACACCCAGTCGTCACGATGGAGGCTGAGGGGCCTACATGTGACGAGGGCGTCAGATGGTGATGGTTCGCCACACGCCTCCACGTTCATGTTCAGTGCGGCCCGTTCTTTACCTCCTCTTTTCTTGTTACATTTTCTTGTCTTTATTATTCCCCGAGGGATCATAGCCCCTCGATCGCCCAATGCCGGTCATCGGATCAGATATCAAAACTGGAGTTATCGCACTGATCTTTACTTTTTTTTCTTCTCGTGCGACCCTGGGGGAATGATGGAGATGGAGGTGGATAAGTGCGCCGCGGACAAACAAGTTCACAAAGTGATCGAAGACATTTTAGTGCACATCCTGCGGCCATGTGGTGAGATAATGATATGCATTGCATTGTGAACGATCAATGTTGCGCGCGATGAGCGGCTGTGGCGCAGTGGTCTAACTTAGGGGCTAACGAGCTGAGTCTCGGCGATTGTACCCTCTTGGTGGCAGATGCTATTCCGGGGCTCATAACCTAATGACAACAGATTATGAACCCCGGAGCACTATCGTCATCGTCGGACTTGGTTTTTGTTGTTGTCTCGTATCGTTTTTACCTTTTAGAGGAATGGTTCGTAGTAGCCTAAGCCTGTACCGTACCGTCGACCCGGCGTTATCTCGCTCGAAAGCCTGCGAACTTTACGTTTTTATCATATTATCAGCCGAATCAAATCGTCCACGGCGCTCCTATGACGTTAACCCGCTCAAGCGAGCACGGTTCAAGCCATCCTGGACCGGCTGGGACTCTCCGCGCGTGCCACCAATTATAGTTCTTCGTCGAGATCCTGAAATAAGAAATGAAAAAAAAATTACACGATAAGAAACATCCTGTCAGAAATGAAATAAAAGCGAAGATACGAAATCCACGACGCAGGTTACTTACCCCTTGGTTGAGCGGTGATTGACGAGGGTGAACCGATCTGATCATACATAGGATCAGCGTAAGCATGGGGATCAAAGGCCTTCCCTCCACTCACCCTACCTTCCTCCCCACACATGCATACACACATATTCCATTCCTGTATGCACGTAGACGACATGTTGCCTCTCAGTAATCGTTCACGTTCGTGTTCCTTCATAGTGGGAAAGAGCGGCGTCTTACCCTCGCCTCGTCCAATCCTTCCCACCATCGCCTATTCCCCGAGCACGCCGTTGGCAGTGCCGTCGGCCATCAAATGGACTCATCATCCACTAAGTATTGTATGGCCGCCGACCGCAATCAATAATAACGACAAGTTATAAATATATAATACGATAGCGCGCCCATAAAGAAGGGGATAAGCGGAACGTGCGCGCAGCATTAGCATTATCGAGAGATCCACATGCTGGGCAATGAAACCTAAACCAATGCCGTGGGGTTCTCAGTATGTGATGTGTACGTATGTGCTGCGTTCAGGGGGTTTCGCCGATGCATGCCCACGGTAGGATACATGACCCTGTGAAGCCTAGAAAAAAACAAAGGAAGGAAAAGAAAGTTTGATTGAGCCCGTCGACATTGTTCTAGTCAGACAACCTAGTTATCTCTCGATCTGACTCAGGAGCATATTAAAGTTCGGGTGTCTTGTTCCGTCGTTGGAAAGGATTCGGCAAAAGCCAAGTGCACAGTGCACAAAATAGAACCCAATCCATCGATGTCTCGCAGCCCACTAGTAGTTGCGGACCAAATATCATCGATCAGAATCTATCCCGGCAAAAGAGCTATTGAAAGCTTCAACCTGTCTAACGACGGAATGATCCTATCCCTCGTTCTCGAAACCCCATCCAGCGAAAAAAAAATGGGGTCGAGGGCCAACGAAATCAAATTGATCGGAAAAGAGCGTGCGGAATAGGGAAAAGCGTTGTAATTCACTACGTCTTCGAAAGATTTCGTTTGCTCGCTTGGCCGACAGGATGGATGGGATCTGATGAAGGTGAGATGCGAGTGAGAAGTGGTCGTGCGGTGGCGGGTGGCGCTCTGAATTGGCAAGGGTCTGCCACTTTGCATCCACCCCCCTTCCTTCCACGATGGTCTAGCCTGTCTGCAATGAGGCCGGCATTAACGCGATCAGCCACCAAAGGGAGAGACAATGGCGGTCGCAGTAGTTGTAACAACATTCGTGCATTCATGGGTGTCACGAAAAATGCACAATTCATAAAAGTCGCGAGACGATCTGCAAGATGCCTGCACGAGGGCTAATCGAATTCGTTAATAAAGTAAAACGCCGCGTTCCTTCAATGAAGAATGGAACACACCAGTGACGGTTGCACAACCCTGATCTGGATCGACTGACGGGGAACAATAACCCCAGGTAGACCCATGGTCCTGCATGCCGTGTGGAATGCACCCCTGAAAGCTGCCGCTCAAATTAATATTTGCTCGTAGACAGGCTGTTTCAAAAAGTGCGCACTACGCTGGTTTGCCAGGTTCAAGTTGTGAAGGAGTAATCAAGGTTAGTCAGCAACCAGCCAACTCTTATCTGATAAGATTTGCGAGGACGGCAGTACAAAAAAAAAACACCGGATATGAAATGGCTGTACAAAGCAAGTTTACCTTGACGATGGGTCAGATTCATCGGTGGTCTTTCATCCGAGACGAAATTAAGCAGCCCAGACTGTGAACGGGAGTACAATTGAATGAGATGGAGGTGGAAGCACAGAATATTGGTCGAACAGCGACCGGCGCATGTCTATAAATACATCATTCGCATTTCGTTTTGACCATAAAGGATGCCAGTGTCTCGATTTCGTTGACCATGTATTCCTGAAAATGTCTCTCAACCAAGGTCGCCAGTAGGGTATGGACCTCCGCGACGTCAGACATTATTGGTGTACGAACTTCGTTTTCCTCCAAAAAACGTGAACTGCGCCTCCGACTCGGGTCTTTTGGATCCCTTCGTGGCCGATTTGCCGGCGTTGGGATGACGAGAGGGCTGAGAGCCCGAGAACTATGAGGTGTAGGTTCTAGGAGGAACGCAGGGGTGGGTGGGTCGGCAAATGTGAGGGGAGAGGGGTTGATAAGGGGTATGAGATTGAAGTGGGAAATGTATCGGTGGAGCGTGGTTGTCGGTAAGTTTTTGAAGTCGACCTGGACACGGTCGGGTGAGCATTCTCGAGCGACTTGAATCGAACTGCAGGCGCCAAGCGGCGTCGCAGCCTTGTAAGAGACGGAAACATACACTCGACTTTTCTTCTTCTGCATCAACGTTGACGCCCGTCCTGTCCACCTTTCTGGGTTCTACGCGCTTTCTCTTGACGCGTGGTTCTCCTTCTGCTCTATCGACGGCCTGTCTTTTGGATGTGGTAGGTGGCCCAAAGTATGCTGCATCGTCGTTTGGCTTCTTTCTTGCCTGCGGGCGCGACCTTGAGCCTGAAGCGACGGCGCCAGACGCTGAACCGTTGGTAGACATTGTTGGTTGATGCAGAGATGAGCAAATAAGGTCCCTTTCCACGCGGGAGACGGGGATAGTAACACTGCCATTCCCACGGAGCGAGATCATGCGCGACGTCGAACAGACCGAAATTCAAGCGAGTTAGTCAATCAAAGGCTCTGTTCTTTCTTATTTTTTGTTTGCCGGACTCAGGATTTGTCTTGGACTCGCTCGAGTACCGCATTGCACTGTCCTAGGTAACGGTGCTCGGGAGTCGGGGAAGACTAAGAACCGTTATAAAGGTCCGCTACTACGGTGTCCCACCATCATTCTCTCGCCCGTTCTTTACCTCTCACCGCCATTTTTTTCGTCCCAGTTCTGCGATGTCGACCTTTGGATCTGCTTTCCGCGTCACCACCTACGGCGAAAGCCACTGTGCTTCCGTTGGTGCCATCATCGATGGCTGTCCCCCGGTATGTATCATTAGCTGTCCTATTTCGTGGCGATCTTTCTCACCGGTCCCAGGGTCTTGAATTATCTGCTGCTGAGGTCCAAGTTCAGCTGAGCCGGAGAAGACCAGGCCAGAGCAACCTTACTACTCCTGTAAGCTCGATCATCGCTCCCATCTTCCTGATCTCACACTCCATCGACAGAGAGATGAAAAGGATCTGGTACACATTCAATCCGGAATCGAACATGGTGTTACTCTCGGAACACCCATTGGGCTTCTCGTAAAAAACGAGGATCAGCGCCCCAAAGACTACTCCGAAACAGACCTCTATCCTCGCCCCAGCCACGCAGACTATACCTACCTCGAAAAGTATGGCATCAAGGCAAGCAGTGGAGGTGGGCGCAGCAGTGCTCGTGAGACAATCGGTAAGCTGCTTTTCCATGGGGTCATATTTTTCCACCCCTCACGGGATTGCTTTGACAGGCCGTGTTGCCGCTGGTGCAATCGCCGAGAAGTACCTCAAGCAGGTTTATGGCATTGAAATCGTTGCATTCGTATCGTCTGTCGGCAAAATTCATTTACCGTCTAACGTCACGCCGCCATCCATGAACCCGGATGCAGATGAAGACAACGACGACATCGAAGACCCCATCTCTCCTGAGTTCCGTCAGCTTCTGGCGACCATCACTCGTGAAGAGGTCGACAAGCATATCACACGTTGCCCTCACCCCGAAACAGCTGAGCGGATGACGAAGGTGGGTGCACCTTCCATTATTGATTGCCTAATCTCACCTCACTCGATCGGTCAGCGCATTATCCGTGCCAAGGAGGCCCAGGATTCTATTGGAGGCACAGTTACTTGTGTTATCCGCAATGTTCCATCTGGTTTAGGAGAGCCCGTCTTTGACAAATTTGAAGCCAAATTGGCTCATGCTATGCTCTCTATCCCCGCTACTAAGGGTTTCGAGGTCGGATCTGGGTTCAGAGGTACCGAAGTACCCGGAAGTAAGCACAACGACCCTTTCATGCTCAAAGATGGCAAGCTCGGTACCTCAACCAACTGGAGCGGAGGAATCCAGGGCGGGATCACCAACGGTGAAGACATTTACTTCAGGCAAGTTTCATCCTCCACTTAACCTGGCGATGCTTGGTCATCTGAGGATCACTTCGTACAGGATCGGGTTCAAATCTCCGGCCACCATCTCACAGGCGCAAAACACCGCTCAGTATGATGGAACTCCAGGGACTTTGGCTGCCCGAGGTCGTCACGACCCTTGTGTCGTGCCTCGCGCCGTGCCCATCGTCGAAGCAATGGCAGCCATCGTTGTCATGGACCAGCTTCTCATCCAAAACGCACGCAAGACTGCAGCTAGCTTGCTTCCCCCCATTACAACACTCCCTCCGACTATGATGATCCCCAAACAGTGACTTGATGCCCATCATTTTCAAACCTTCGAACGCGAGTATGGTCAATAGAGTTGATATGTATAGAGAGCAATGTAAAGCAATGTGATCCATAGAAGACAATCAAACGATTCGACGCATCGGGATACAATTCTAAGAAGCCCATATAAATAATAAGGATCAAGGATACACATCACTCCTCTTCTTCTGAATCGTCGCATAAAAAGCATAAGACAGGTTCAATATGCCACCACCACCACTGAGGTTTGCAACGGACCCATCTACATTAGCGCCCATTGGCTAGCATTCGAGAGCGTGGTCGACTTACGTGTCGATTAAGCAGCCTTCCCGGCCATTTTCCGAAAGCCTCGTCCATGAGCTGTTCTCTCCACCGCCGTTCCCGTTCCCACTCGTTGAGATACCAATCGTGCGCATACCGATCTTGGACATAGGAACGCGTGGTCGCAGTCGTCACGAGGTGCGTGTGTTCATTAACGTCGTCATCTAGAAACGACAGGGAAGACCTTGCACTAGGTGTCCGCGGATTCCCATACTCGTTACCGGCGTCGTCGTGGTCCTTCCCACCGCTCGCGTACTGGCTACCACGAACCGGTGCAGCGGCGTGCGACGACGATAGCAAGTTCACTCTGCTCCCTAGTGTACCCCAGCCGTTCTTTCCCG
>JBBPRP010000379.1:0-15792 GCA_038093135.1 Leccinum longicurvipes
GGGATAGCCCGCCATTTGGGGTGACAAATCCTTTTCATTCGACGGTGCTGGATCCTGCGTGGTGACTGGGTGTGCAGTTTGGATTGGCCGACCACGGACACGGGCGGACCCAAGGCGGATTGAGCGGAGGATATGCCCATGTTTCCATTCTGCTGCTGAGGATAGACGTGCGAGCGCACGCGGAAGCGTCGAAAGTGCGAAAGTGACGACGAGGGCGGCGATGAGGATGTCGATGCGGAAGACCAGGTTGAGAGCGTTGATGGCCATTCTGGTATCTACTACGATGTCCGGGAAAGAGAGAAATAATGATGCTCAGAGAATGAAAATCAGTACTAGAGTGATTTGATTGAGTGGAGCGATATTTCGAAACGAGTGTAAGTCGAAAGTAAAGGCAGAAAGCAGCAACAGTTGGACGGATCCGGGCCGTCCGCTGATAGAAAGAGAAAAATGGGAAAAGAGAGGAAGCACGAGCACTTGAGGTTCCCAAGGCCTAGCCGATGGCTCGCAGAAGAAGAAGAAAGCACTGCGACAGGGAGGAACAGAACACTTCAGTGAGTTGGCGATGAAAGAGAGAGAGAATCATACGCACCTAAATTCTGCAGGGCGATTCAAGACAACAACAATCCGCAGGCTGCGGAAAGGTCCACAATTGGGTGGACAACCCAATTATATACACAAGAACAAGATGCGGAGATGAATGCGATGAAGGCGGCAATGTGAAGTTGGTGATGCGGCCTCGTTTTGGCCTCGTGCCGCACCTTAAAATTTGGTCGTACATTGCAACAATGCCACATGTGGTATCTATTGCAGGAATGTTATGGTGAGCATGCAACGCAGCTGCCGATGTCAGTGACCGAATCGATAGAGTCGGTGAGCCGGTCGACACTTTGAATTTGAAGGTCCTGGCATGTCTTTTGTTGCCTTATTCTGGAAACGGCCAAGATAAGTGGCTGTGCTCCATTTGTAGTGGCACTTCTTTTGTTCTTCTTCCATCATGATACGGGAAGAAGACTGGATCCTTCGGATGGCCGTCCATTGATGTGCATTCTACATGCTCCGAGCCTCCAACTTGCTTGATACATCATGTTCGTAGTAATTTGGAGTTTCATGGCCGTTCTGATCCTCACCCACCTAGTTTCCAACGCCCTGTCAACCCGTCTCCACGCACTTGGTTGCCCGTGCCCCGTTGCCATTTAGGCTATTATGGTGCGCTGTTATATCCCCAAGAGAGCAGGAATATCTGGCGTGAAATTCTCGTCATATTTCATCCCTTGTTGGGCGTTGTGGTCAGTCGCTGGTAAACATCATGTCTACATGATTCGTGCAGGCCAGAGCGTATATTGATCTGAATTATCTGTGAGTTCCGAGATATTGCTTCGATAGACATTCCTCGTAATGACGGAATTATAGACTCAGGTGTCCTGTTCCTCGCGAGTATAAAGCACAGTTCATGATCCATCCGAAATTATCGTACACCTGTAGTACTTGCAATGAGCAGGCAAGGAACGAGTTATAACTTGACGGGGAGGTCCCGACGTCTCAACATGAAGAGAACCACTACTGCTTGGCTCACTGTAGCTGGTTGTAACTGGGTTTGCGCACAGATCACCACCTTCTTCAAGTTCAAGCATGCACCTCAAGTGTGGTCTCTGCTTGTGTTATGACGCGCTTAACTTGCGCTTAACGATTGCATCGTCGAGCTCGAACAGGAAGTTGGAATTCATCCGACACAGTGATGCGCTCGGACCTACTAGTCGGACTTGGATTTGCTACTAGTGACTACGTACATAACGACGAGGCTTGTGCGTCAAATTGCGTCATGGAAGGTACAGTTTGATTCGCCACCCCATACATCGCTCCCCGTCTTACGTTTACCTCCATTTGCTCAAAAATAGGAGGCGAAGGCTGCTGTGATCACGACTCCCGATCAAATCACCGCGGACTGCTAGTATGATATGATCCTGCCGTGCATTTGAAACTTTGGAGTGTATTGCTTAGGGTTGATCTTATCTGTCAACTTGACGCCGGCTCAGCGTTGGACGTTGCCACCGAGGCCGACAGTTTAACAGCTCCCAGTGCCATAGCTGGTGTGGAACCCGTGCCGTTACGAACATTTGAATATCGTCTAGTGGCACAACCGGATCAGGACATTGAATTGAGAAGCCCGGCAAACGGACTTCCGCCTTTTTTGCCATTGACGTTTGTACGAGTATGATGATTACTCTACATAACATCCCCAAGTCCGGACGCTCAAGGTACCGCCGTCGATTACGTCGACCCACAGCCGATGGGATGGAACGAGAGAAAACGGATAGGCCGCCGTAATTGGACTCCTGCACTATTCGATTATTTCGTTTGTGCACGGGTGCCTCTGTGAACGATGAAATTTTCCAGAAAGATTCATGCTATTCAGGGTAGGCTGCCTGCGGGAACCCGACGAGTATAAAAATCCTACCAGGTAATGCTGCAATCCATCCTTTGACATCCTCTTGCTCACTCGCATGTCCCAGGTCTCATCGTGCGTGTGTACGCCTGAGTACGATCCTCGGCAATGGAGCAAGCGGCGGCGATGGATGATTGCGCTTGTAATATGGAACTTGATTGCACCTATGTCAGTGTTCTGTATCCCTGGTTGTGTTGACCGGGCACTCATGATCTGCATTCCAGTGATGTTACCATTACCTTCTATGTAAGCAAATAACTTGATCTATCGTTCGCCATTATTCCTGACTTGGACTCAGTCCGGGGTGCAGCAGCAGATCCAGGAGCACTTTCAGACGACGGCTTTCATTGCCACGCTCGGGGTTGGCCTCTTCAACTCTGTAGGTGTTTGTGTTCAAGTATAATCCCACTTGACGATATTCTACCAGGGTTCAATTGTTGGACCTCTGATCGGTGGACCTCTGAGTGAGCTCTATGGCCGCCGACCTATCTACATTGGCGCATCCGTAGGTTTCGTTCGTAAGTCCTATTGTAATCGATTACTGATGTTTACTGACTCCTTGGAGTCTTTTCCGTCCTTACCGCATTGGCTCCGTCCATGATCACCTTATTGATTTGTCGGGCCTTTGCGGGTTTGATTGGGTCCGCTATTTTCGCATTATATGGCGGTTCTCTTGCGGATATGTTCGATTCCAATGAGCGAGGCTCGCTCGTGGCCATTTTCACGATTGTTCTTCAAGGTGCACCTACAATTGGTCCCGTCCCATCATCTTTGCTTGGTCCTATTGTCCACTGGCGCTTGTTGATGGGGTGCATCGCTGCCTGGGCTACGATCATTACTGCCATGGTGATCTGTCTTCCAGAGACGGAAGCTAATGCGATACGAAGAAGAATTTCCAAGGCACACAGTTCGGGAGTTCCCGATCGACCACCATCTAAACCATCGGACTCCGTTTGGAGGAAAGCGCTTCTGACACCAATCAGTATGTTTATTTTTATTCTATTTGTTTTCATAATTTGATGGTTGACGTTGGCATTGTTCAGCAATGCTCCGCTGTGAGCCTATTGTCACATGGACCACACTCTATCATGCATTTGTTTACGGCCTCTTGTTTGTTCTTCTCGAAGTAAGTTTATCCAGTCGTGCTTTCCCCTTTCTACCTCATGCACTATTGCGTAGGCGTACCCTCATGTGTACAAGTCGCATTATGATATGTCTCGTCAACAAGCTGGCTTGGTTTTCATCTCACCCTGGCTCGGAAATATCCTTGGCGTCCTTGCCTACTTTTGCATCCTCAAGCCTCAGTACGACGCTCGCCAGCGGGCAATCCTTGCCGAGTCCGGTGGCAAACGACAGATTCCCCCTGAAGGACGACTTCCGGGTGTCGCACTCGCGTCGCTCTGTACACCTATCGGAATGTTCTGGTTTGCACTGTCTGCTCACCCAGACATCCACTGGCTCGTTCCCGTTTTATCAGGTATTCCGGTCGGGATGGGAATGACTCTGATGCAGTTGTCGTTGCTCAGCTATTACATCGACCTCTATCCCACTCAATCGGCCTCTGTGGTTGCTGCGAATTGTGCCGCTCGTAGCGCCGCTTCCACGGTCTTTCCTAGCCTGGGTTCTCCGTTATACACTTATTTCGGCATTCGTAGCGCCAGCCTGTTACTGGCCTGTATCAGCTGCATCGGGTTTCCCATTGCTCTCATCTTACTTCTCTACGGAAAAAAGTTGCGCACAGCAAGTAAATGGGCCAAACAGGACATCGACACCTGCGAAGCAGACACTTGCTTCGACATTGCCGCGCCGCTCAAGTATCAGCTCCTGCGACCTACATACGGTGCAGTTGAGCCCCGCAACTAAATGACTCGTTACGTGTCCATCATGACTGATTTGACGACTTGCAACGATTTCTTTGTTTTCCATCGCCGAAGACAGTGAAGTGTTTTTTTTTTTTCAAAAACAAAAAGGAACTCTACTCGAATTCCTAGTAAAGCACTTTGTGCTGTCCTGGTCCGTCCTATCATGTCCCATGCAAACTTCCGGCACTGTAAAATACACCTGTCAATGCAAATTGTAGCTTGGGAATGGAATCAATTGCTTCTGTCTCGTCACAAGTGTCTGGATCCGGGTTCTCCGAGCTTGGGAAGTAACGCTGCGGGTAAGCGGACAATGTAATTCACTGGACTTGTCTAAGGTGTACCTTGATCTGCGCCAGTTGGGTCATGGCAGACGTTGCATCCGATTCCGGCGAATTGAGGGGATCTAAACCGACGAAACCGCATGAATGGACACGATCGATCGACATGTTCTAGCGAATATGATGACTTGAATCAGTAATGAACTCCGGCCGACTGCTGGGGGTCATCGGGCAGTGGTCGATGCCCCATCAGATATCCTTTCTCGGCATTTTTGGCCTGTTGTCGCCGTGACCGTGCAACCTATGAGCTCGAGTACATTTTCGAACGGCTTGCACAACCTGGAATTCAAGTGGGGCCATGAGCCTGAATGGCTTGAGAACAGCGACCGTATTGATCGGGACTGGTGAGTAGTGGGGCGAACAACAGCTGTAACTAATTCAGGAATGCAACATGAGGCCAGATTATCATGCTCACCGATAACTATGTAGTATGTGTGGTGCATGATGCATGGGCACTCACTGGGGACAAAGTCCATTATGCCGGCTAGTTCCGTGGTGGTGCCGCGTGGTCCCATGGGATCGCCTTTGTGGAGTTTCCCCTACACCCTGTGTCCATTCTCACTCCGAGCCTCTGGTTGCTATAATTGAACTTAGAAGGGCGGTAGTTAGGGTAGCGGTAACGCTTATGGGCTGTGCTTCACCCATCCTCAATCCTCCATTCTGGCATTGCACCACAAACAACTGTGCCGACTCGGGGTCGGATTCCAGCTACTATGTTGAATATCATTCTCATGGATCAGTGATTCAAGACGAGAGAGTTAATGTATTGATAGGTTCCGCCGCTTTATTACAGGGGTTGCATGATGCCAGCCCTCCATCCTGGTGTTCAGGGGATGCATGATTCCTGTATCTTGTGATCGATCTACCTCCTTTTGGATGAGGTGGATGTTACCCAAAAGCCTCCTCCGCTTTGAAGTCCGCCTTTCAACGGGCGTAGCGTCTCGGAACCAGAACGAGTGGGCGCTCTCGCGCTAGTTTCCCCACCATCGCCCGAATTGTCAGGTGCCGATACGAGACTAACATAATTAGTTTCAGTGGTGATCAACGTCCTCGACCATATGGTGGAGTTCCCGGAGAGGCCTGGGGCTCACTTGCAAAAAGTTGACAATCGCCGAGCAGCGCGTTTGATATACCCACTTAGACCAGGACCTGGAGTACAAAATCACGACTGCATGTTCAATCAACACTTCTCATTGATTATTTCGGCTTGGAGGTGGACCTTTTACGTGGAACAGATAGATTTGGAATCGGATTCAACATTTTGATAAAGTGGACAAGTATTATTAACACTCCCGTCAGCTTATCTCGCAGGATCGGTAGAGTGAAGAGGAATTCATCGCTCAAGTCAAAAGATACGAGCGGACTCTTTCTCTGGTTCCAACATGGCATTGTTGTTAATGCGTGCGCTACGCCATGACCGGGGTTCATGCGCATGATTAGCACGATCGAATGTTCCCTTCGGAATTATTCTGACCTAATGTTCAGATCATCAAGTTCTATGGGCGCCTGAAGATCGAAAACTTACTTGACGGTTTTATCGTGTACATGATGAGCCAAGGTGGCACACACAGCGCATTCGTGATCATCTGTGGCCTTGCCAGCAACGAGGTCAACTTGATGCCAAGCGTCCAGTTACGTGAAGTGTGACTCTTTTTTTATTTCTAAATGATCGTGAATCGTGAGTGCTGTACTGATGAGCCGAACTCCGCCGACAAAGTTTTTGGATAGTAAAGGCTGCTTTCGGTCGGACTGCATCGTGTGGCCCTGTTCTTGTTTCGGGTGCAGTTCTTAAAATTTCTTCTTTCCATTTATTACCTTGTTACGGTTGAGGAAATAATCGTATTCTACATGGGCCTGAGGTCGTGCAATTTGAACGGTGCTCGCGCATGCCATCTAAAATAGTGAAGCTTGTGGAGAGGAGATAACATACCAATAATAGTCTTGGTTGTTTCGCTACCGTGGCTATATTTTTGGCATTTTTTGTGTGCATGATATCCGGATCCGACCGGACAACTTCCTTGTGGCGCAGCTGGCGCGGGGAACGAAGGCACCGGTGTTGTGAGTCTACGTTCTGATCTTGACCATTCGGTACCTATTTTCAAGTTAAATTTGGCATTTGGCAACAATCATGGGACAAATTTTGAAGACCTCAATCGAAGCACATTGTCGCTGCGTTGTCGTTCCTGTTAACAGGGACCCAACGTCCTGGAGAGACCACCAAAGCTCCCGGTATCTCAAGAGTCTGGGATTGTATCATGCGTTAGACGACTCGCTCATTTACCAGGAGAGTTCAACCGGCACTATTCATTGTGGAAATCGTTTGGGTTTTAGACAAGTTCCCGAGATTATGATAATAGGCACATGGAGTCGTACGACAAGCGTTGGACCAGGATGGGGCCCGGGACACGAAGCAACGGGCACTCCGCCCTCTTGATCAGTGCAAAAAATAGTAAGTGCCACAAGCTCGGCTGTGCTTTTCTGCATCTCCCACTGTGCGGGCATCTGCCACCTTTGCTAGATCACTGCTTCTGTGTTGGTTCCGCGTGGCCAGCGCTACCAGAGGATTCGGCATGGTCAAATTTGACGGTGCATGCTACGAACTCGGATAAAGATCAGGCGGATTTGCTGCCTCGGTCGCTGGTGGGCCAATGTCCTACTACCGGCTACTCACTTACTTGGACTAGATACTTAGCATTCAACGCCTATATTGGCGCATGGAAATCAACCTTATCCACATTTTTCCTCGGCGCCGGAGTATGGCAGCATGTTCCGCACGAATCGAAAACAGCACGTGGCGCTCTGGGTCACTGATCCAGACCCCCGAAGACGAAATGCACGACGTCGAGTCATCTCTCTGCGTATCTCGCGAGATTCTCCCATCGCTCACAGCCCAGAATCAATGATCAGCTCAATTCGTACGAGATAGCTGCAAGCTGTTCAATTAGCTCCCCAGAGAGTGGTTCACGTCCGATCCCTCCAATACGGGGACTAATGCCAAGGTGGGGTTAAGAATGCTAGTGTAGGCAGTCAATCTGGGAATACAACGTGAAGAGAACATCATTCTGGCAATGCGCCTAAACAACTTGCGCTCACGTACAATCTGTGGTCAGATCTTCAGATCCCAGCTCCGTTCAATATCGTTCCCATGGATCAGCGACAGATGAATAGTCCAGAGGACCCTATGGAATGGTAAGTTACACCTTCTCTATGGGGATTGCGGGTGTCCAGGAAACGGATTGACACAGCCTTTTTTCTCTCCAACAGTGGGCTATCATGGATTCATCTACCTTCCTCTATATGAGGTGCATTCGATGGACGTTATCGAAACAATCCCCTCTAACTTTGCACTCAAGCCCGTCAGCCGGATGAAATTGTGGCGGGTGTAATGTTTGGGAACGAGAAAGGCTCTCGGAGGCGAGTGTTAAGACGTCTGGCCACGAGTCTAGCGGGATTACCTCAAAATTAACTTGAATGGTTCCTTAGTAGCAAGTTGATCTACGTCCCTGCCCTGTAGCGGAGTCCGCGGTAATCTTTCTCACCAGTGTCTTTCCCACCCTGATGGGAATGTTATCTGATAAGGGACACAGGCGAGATGGTCGCCGTCCGTGTCATCACATCCCCAAATCATAACTATACGTATGTTCTTGCAAGCACAGAAAAGGCAGCAAGAAAATCACAGGTGGGACAGGTGTCTAAGATCCATAGGGATGGTGTTTACCCATGGTATCGACTAGCCCAGGAATATTAATTTTTTTATTCCTCGTCCTATCTCAAGCTTAAGGATATATAGGAACACATCTAATTAGGATGCACTCAAAAAGGAAAAAGTTGGTTTACGGTGAGGTGATTTGGAAAACCAGCTGCCGTCACAACATCCCACGCCAAGGCACGGGCTCAGGCATTCACGATTGGTACGATGAGAATTGTGACTTATCAGATAAAATTCCCCCGAACTTTTATGAATACTACAACCTTTCCGACCTAAGGTTAGTTTTCTGAACAATGTGATTCAAACCGTGAGTTCATAAATCTAGCTCCCGAGATTCGGTTGTCCAAATCAACTCCCAGACTCTGCGGAAACTTAATATGCGACTGCGTTGTTTGACTCTGCGTGGGGCAGTTCTAAGTTCTGTTTCCTTGGCCTTGGTGCATGGCGTGAGTATCATTTTGAAGACAATTCTTCATTGCATCTTTAATTTTACCTGTTCCTTTTTTCCTTGGCTTGCGTGACAGCACTGTCCTGATGGTCCAGGATCTGTCGAGCTTCGTATAAAAGAGCCCAAGCCACGAACGAAAATTCCTTGCACTTGCTGGACCATTCTTGTCCCCGTTGATCCATTCGCAGGTGTTCCCAGTTCTCTTCCACCAATCTTTTGCACTCATTACTCTACCTCTCCGCACATTGCCAGCCCCTTGACCCTCACATGTCGATCATGCAGGTCAACAAAGTCGCTTCTTCTACTTCTAAACCGGTTTCCGACCAAACATTGGTGCTCTACTTGGATGTCTTCATTCTCCTCGTTCTCCTCTTTTTCTTTTTGCTCAATATTCCCCGTGCATTGGTGTATATTGCAAACAATGGTTCCGAACTATTCCAAGGTTGCCTTCTACGCCGCTCCGCCACGCAGCCTACGATGCGCTCTTTGGAGACCGAGATGACGAAGGAATCCACGGAGAAAGATATGTCCCCGGAATCCTCTCTCCCTACTCTCGAGTCGGCAGCCTTGCCCAAGCAACCCTGGCACTTTCCCATGCATTTCTCGCTCAGACATCCGGCAGCAAGTTTTATCCAATATCATGTCCTGGATAATTACACCGTTCTACAGGTTATCCTGATGGCAGGATATACCGCTGCAGTCTTTTTAACAGCGTTTTATCAATCAAACCCATTCACCGACCCCTCACGTATTGGTTGGGTGCTCGCGTCTCAGATCCCGTTTGCGTATGCCTTTGCTACGAAGAACAGCGTAATTGGTCTGCTGGTAGGTGTGGGATATGAGAAGGTTTGTGTTTAAAAAACCAATCCAAACACAGAGCATTTGAGCTAATATTTGATGCAGCTCAACTATCTTCATCGTCATATCGGGCGGTTGATGGTGATCGCGGCAAACGTGCATGCCATCGGTTACAGTACGTCGTTTTTCCAGCGGTGCATATGGACGAAATTCATGTGAGATCGGTAATTTTTTGACAGTATACAAGTGGAGTCTGGCGGGCAACATCTATCAGAAGATCTCCCAGCCGTATGTTCAATGGGGGATCGTTGCCCTGGCATGTTTCGATCTTCTCGGATTTTTCTCGGTACAGTGGATGCGGACGAAATCATACAATCTTTTTATCGGAACACATGTTGTGGGATTGGTCGTAGTGTTGATCGGGGTAGGTGATTCCACTCGCTTCCATCTGCTTGAATAACCATTTTCCTCCAGGCGTGCCTCCACCAACAAGTTTGTATTCCGTTCGTTGTTGCGGGTTCAGCTGTCTATGGACTAGACCATATTATCCGTGCCGTCAAGACCCGCTGTGCAACTGCGACTCTTCGGACCATTCCAGAGTTTGGTCTCACTCGAGTGGACATTCCATCCCTGGGCACTGGTTGGCGTCCCGGTCAGCACGTTCGCGTTCGCGTCCTCTCCACAGCTATGGGCCTCTGGAGAATGACCGAGGTTCATCCGTTCACTATCGCTAGCGCAACGAACGCGGAGCAAGGTCTGGTTCTGATGTGCAAAAAGACTGGAAATTGGACAAAGAAATTGTACGAGATAGCGAACGCAACGGAATTTGGCGAGCAAGGTCAGCAGCTTGAAAGAAAGGTCTCGGTGATCGTCGAGGGACCGTACGGTACGTTCCCCGAGTCTTCGCATACACAATTGAACTCATGTTGGTCTTGATAGGCGGCATCGGTGATACAACGATTCCCAACTATTCGGGGGCGATGTTTGTCGTTGGCGGCAGCGGTGTGACATTCGCGTTGTCTGCCGTTCAAGACCTCGTCTTCACCGGTGATAAAAGCCGAATCAAAGTCATCGACGTAATTTGGAGCATTACTGACCCAGGTTCGCGTCTATCGTCCTCTGTGCATGCCTTAGACGAGCTAAACTCATCTCACAGCTGCTTTGGAAACGTTTATTCCCCTATTTTCCGAGCTCGTATCTGGAAGCAGTTTCGCCAGACTGCGCATCTCGGTGTTCTATACTCGTTCTACTTCCAGTTCTTTCGACGGATTTTTGCTGCCACATGCCATCACCCTCACTGCTGGGCGTCCGAAAATCGACAAGCTTCTTGACGGATTTGTGACGCGCATGATGAGCCAAGGCGACATGTACGGCGCGTTCGTGGGCGTCTGTGGTCCTGTAGCGCTTGCCAAGGACGTGGCTCGTTCTGTAAGGGTTCTCGATGCCAACTCGAAGAGAGCTATCGGTGGCATTCAGTTCCACGAGGAGTGCGTACTTTTTTTAGATAACCGTGGATCGCGACTGATGGAGCTAAATCCTTCTGACAGAGTTTTTGGATGGTGAAGGCTATTTTCGGTTTGACACCTTATGGCCTCGTTAAATCGGACACTCGTTATCTTTATCTTTTATATTTATGCGAATCCCGTTTGTTTTGTTGGAGAAAGAACCAGACACTCGCTATGTACAAAGTTTTCGTCAAGGCTGCTTTCGGATTGTCTTTGTATTAACACGGACTGTAATCTATAAAGTTGTGCAGTTTGAACCGTGCTCGCGTGACATAAAGCAACGAAGCTTGTGGAGAGATAACATACCAATGATAGTCCTCGTGTTTCGTTCCCGCGACCACATGGTATTTAGATCCTAAATACGCGCACCGTGGCCGCCTGGGATAGCATTTGTTCTACGATCCAGACGACTGATTGTGATATTTGGATTATATTCGGCAGCGATCGTGGGTCAAAGTGGGGACGAAGCATATTGTTGCTTCGTCGTTCCCGTTGACAGGGAGTTCGACATTCAAATGTCTCTCGTTATCGATAGAGCCTGGTGGGATGCGCAGCATTCGACAATTTACCCGCTTTGAGAGGTTCGACCGTTGGCACCGGCGTTCACGAAAATAGTGGAAAACGTTTGAGGTCCAAGTTGGTGAGCTGCGGAGAATAGCATATGCATGCGGTAGCGGGCGCTACCGAGTACAATCTGGGCCTCGGCACCGTCAAGTTCGACTGAACATGCTATTGTAGACTTGGAGCTCGGGCGTTCGTTGAGGAACCCGCTCCGAATCAAAAACACTTTCTTCTTGGAACCTATGTCATATCCTATTGGGTCATATTATGTGCTAGAGCTGCAGTCAACAGTCTGAGACAGAAAAGGGTGGAAAGTAAAGGCGGGTACGCTCACCGTCAGTGGACCGACAGCGTCAATGTCCAAACGGTTACCATCTAGTACGGGATCCAATCAACAACGACCGCGTGCAATGTACCTTGCATGAGAACCAACTTCCATTTATATCACCCTATCAAAAAACCTCCTTCAGTCAACGCGTTCTGTAGTAGTACGCATCGAAAACAACGAGTCGAAAAAAATGTCGGCGCAACAACGTGTCGCGCTCTGGGCCGCCGAGCCCGACCTCGACGACGAAATCCACGACGTCGACATCCCGCTGACGATCCCATCCTACTCCGCCGCTGACATCTACGAAGATCCCAACGTGCCGCTCGATGAGGATGCGCTCCTAGCGATGCAAGCCCAGATCGCGCAACAGACTGCATTTTCCCAGATCCCAGACGTCGTCAAGCGCGTGAGTTCTCCGTTTATCCATCTACCTCGACTCGTGATCGTCTGAATCACGAACGCCAGTTCATCGTCCACTTCCACCAAGCCGTCTTGGACAACAACCTTCCTGAAATCATCCTCGCCTACGAATCAGGCTGGAACCGCCTCACAGAAAAATTCTACGCAAAAACAGAATGGCCCGAAGCCGAGATCATCGCCCCGCTCGTCAACGACGACCAGATCTTCCTCGTTCTATACCGCGAGCTTTATTACCGACACGTCTACTCCCGACTGCAGCCTAACATCGACGATCGGTTCCATTCGTACGAGAACAGTTGCGAGCTGTTCAATTATTTACTAAGTGCGTGACCCGTCGGCAATGGAAGGCATATCTTGACTGTTCCACTTGTCTTGTTTTTATTTCGGCTGCGCTGTAGATTCGGATGGGCCCGTACCCCTCTCACTCCCCGCCCAATGGCTGTGGGACATCATCGACGAGTTCATCTACCAATTCCAATCTTTTGCACTCTTCCGATCCCGTCCCGCGAACAAGACGGACGACGAGCTCGCGATGTTAGGATCCGAAGGGGGCGCGCAAGCCTGGAGCAGCTACAGCGTTCTCAATGTCCTCTACTCTCTCATCCAAAAAAGTCACGTCAACGAATGGCTCAAGGCCCGCGCCGAAGGCAAGTCTGACGAGGAAATCGAGTAAGTTTCGTGAATGAAGTAGGAAACATGGAATTGACGTGTGCACGCAGTGAGATTGCGGGCGAGTACGGTTCGCGGCCGCTGTATCGCCAGCTGGGGTATTTTTCGCTTATCGGACTGCTCCGGGTCCACGTCCTTTTGGGCGACTTTACGCTCGCGCTCAAGGTCATGGAGCAGGTCGGGCTGGGGTTGGGCGTGGGTCAGAAAGCGCCGTTCACGGCTCCGACTGCAGCCCACGTCAGCACTGCATACCACGCTGGCTTGTGCTACTTGATGCTGAGTAGAGTGACTGACGCGGCGAGGGTGTTCACGGGGTGTCTGAACTGGGTCATGCGGGCGAGACAGTACCACACAAGGAGCTATCAATATGATCAGGTGTGTGCCGAGTTTGAAGCTCTCAACGGCGAGTGACGTGGCCACAGATCAATAAAACGGCGGATCGCATGTATGCGCTGCTTGCGCTGTGCAATACCCTGGCACCCACCCGGCTGGACGACAACGTGATGAACATTGTACGGGAGAGGTATGGCGAGCAAATGACACGCATGGGCCGGGGGTGAGCGTTGGCTTTGCTCAACTCATGTATTGACGAACTGAGACGCGGACAGCGAGGAAGGCCTGAGCACGTTTGAGGAAATCTTTCTGTATGCGTGCCCCAAATTCATCACCGCGAATGGACCGCCCTACGATAATCCCGCGACCCTGGCCGCGTTGCTGAACCCGGCGACGCCATCCTCGCCGACCTCACCGTCGTCTGGACCGAGCAACGCGGTGTCTGATCCGACACACCGTCACCTGCGTGCTCTCAGGGCACATTTCTTGTCGTTGACGCCGGTTCCTGTGCTGCGCAGCTTGCTGAAGTTGTATACCTCGCTCGACGCTCGCAAGTTGGCGGGGTTCTTGGATGCAGGGGTGGACGAGGAGGAAGTGTTGAGCTGGATGATGGTTATGAAGAATGCGGGGCGGTGCGTCGGGCGGGTTAACATCGTGGCTGGAGCGGACAAGGACGAGGACAAGGGTGCATCGAACGGGAACGGTGCTGGAGGGAGTCTACTTGACGGTGAATGGATGTCGATTAGTGATTTGAATTTCGTGATCGACGAGGTGAGTGCAAGGACAGGCGTGTTGATATGGGACTGACGAGGACCAGAACATGATTCACATTGCCGAGTCGACGGTCGGGAGGCGGTACGCGGGGTGGTTCATCAGGAATTCGGAGCATGCTGCGCGTGTGTTGGACGGGTTGCGTGCGTCGCCGTTGCCAGGGTCATTGCCGGTGGCTACGAAGACACAGGGAAAGGAAGGGGAAGGGAAGAACACGAGAAACAGCGGTCAAAAAGTGGCATGGGGAGGGGCAAAGTAGAGTGATCACGTGTCTTTTGATATATCACTTTGTCTCCTGCTACGACACAAAAATGCCCTCGCCCTCGTCGTATGCCAGGCTGACCTCTCTCACGACAACGACGCTCTCACTCCTCCTCGAACGTCAACGTCTTCAGCTGACCCACCCAGCGCTCCACCTCACTCAGATCGTGGCGAACCTGCGGACGCTCCGCAGCGGTGTGATTGCTCTCCAGGATGCGGGTGCAGGCTTTGGGGACGAGGACGACGGCGTTACAGCGCTTCGAGGTCAGTATGACCGGCTTAGAAATATGCTGGGCGAGGAGGAGGCCGCCAAGGCTGGGTTGGACGGGTGCGTTCTCTGGCTCTTTCCTCGTTCGCTCCCATCACGGTCCACAGCATCCCACTACCGGACGTGCCCTCGCCGACGCTACCCCCTACTCCGGTACGCAAGCCGAGTTTGGAGCCCGACGGCGAGGCGTTGGAGCGGTATAGGGACGAACCGCGGGAACCATCACCGCCGCTGGAGGAAGACGGGATATTGTTGCAGCAGCGGGACATCATACAAGGTATGTCGTCCTTTCCTTTCCTTTCCTTTCGCTCACACACGGGGGAAACAGACCAGGACACACACCTCGACCACCTATCGTCGTCCATCTATCGACAACACCACATATCGCTACAGATAAACGACGAGCTGGAGGTACACACGGGATTGCTGGACGTTCTAGACACGGAGATGGACGGGACGGACACGCGCATGGCGAACGCACGGCGGAGGCTCACACGCGTTGCCCGTGGGGCGAGGGAAAACGGTGCGTTGCTGATACACGTGTAGTTGGCGTCTTGTCGCTTATGATCATCTGCTAGGTTCGGCGGTGACCATCGGGGTGCTCATTCTCGTGCTGCTCGTGCTCATCGTCGTATTCAAAACATGACGAGCCGCCTCTGGACGGAGGTGATGCCCATTTATTTAATCATTGTGTAGCATGGGGTTAAACGCACCCGTCTGATGGACTAATGTACTGACGAGCGATCGTTGTGGAATTAGATACTTACCATAATGTCAACGCCGGGTATTTCCGTTACTAGATTTTCCGTGATCTTCATCAGACGACCCCCAGCACGCCCCATATCGCCTTTCCTATTCTGCCAACACCGTCGCAAGCCAGCCCGTCAGGGTGGTGTCTACCAGGTATTCCCGCCGCACGCGAACGGCCGTCGTTGGCGAGCGCCTCGTTAAGTATCTCGGCGCGTGCGTCTATGGTCATCGACATGATCGAGGGCGTGAATTCTGGGTGGCCTTGGAAGGTGAGCACGTGAATAGATGTCAGTGGGATGTCGGGCGCGTCCGAGGCGAGGTTCTCTGG
>JBBPRP010000380.1:0-15778 GCA_038093135.1 Leccinum longicurvipes
CGGCCGGTCCGGCCTTGACGGCTTGTCGCGTTGGTGAACTGGCGCGATGTTGTTTCGCGGAGCGGTGCAGCGACGTCAGCAACGAGTCAGTTTGCAAGGGCAGTAGGACCTAAGCGAGATGTTTTAATGGAACGATAGGATGGCCAGCTGATTCCACTTACTCCTTCGATGTATGGCAATATATGGTCCCAGAAAAACGACCAGAGCTCTACTAGGCGAGTGGGAAGTAATTCGTCTGACAAGGAAGCCATTTTCGCGTTTATGGTGACCATGCCTGCTGCGATCAGTTCTCGTGCATCGGCCGCGAGAGTTGTGAGCGCTCTCGACGGTGAGGCGGCTAGTACCGTCTGTATATGCCGCTTTACAAGAGTGTTCAGGTCTTCTCTAGGGAGCTGTCATCATGACCGGCAAAGGAACCGAGTGCAAAAGCTCACATCGGTACCCGCAACGGTTCCTCGTTGAACAGGGGTAAAACATGCACATGCAGCGTGCCCCAGGGATTGTCCTTGTCCGATGCTGCCGCGCTGCTCAGGGCGCTAACGCCATGGCTATGTGAAGTGCTTGGCACGAGTGTGGCCGTCGAAGGCGAGGTGGATGGTGCGAGAGTGAGTGCTGATGCCGATGGGTTGGATGAAAGGGATGGTGTGATGGCGGGATTGAGACCGGCTAGCGTGCCTAGTCTATGCATTTCTCGAGTGACCAGTTTAGCGTCGTAGGTACGCGCCGAGGGCTGTGAGTGGCAATTGTGGGTCTATATGAATACGTGTTAACTCCGACTAAACTCACCTTGGAAGGCGAGGTGTGGACCTTGTTGGCAGCACTTGAGGAAGCGGCGGAAGTCATGTTTGTTACCAACGTATCCTTGTGCGCAGTTGTTTCTGATTGAGAATGCTGCGCCTTGGAATCAAGATGGATGAGGTGCGCTCGGGACGGAGAGGGTTTGCGGTGAGTGGCGGTGCTCGAAGAAAAGAAGCCAAGTAGTCTGTTGTGGGTCTGTTGATGCGGTGAACACGTTGAACTATCTGAATTCACGCGTCCAACATCAAAATCTGGACTCAAACAATGTCAGTCCGAAGAACAACCCGGTCCAGCCAGACAAACCGGGGAATAGGGCGGCTCGGGGTCGGGGTGTTGCGTCATTCGAGGACGCTGTGCTGCCTAGTAGACCGAGTGTGTCCAGCACATCGCCCCCATGGTCGCTCAGGCTGACACCGTCGTCGGTTGGCGACGGCTCGCTGTCGTAGTAAGACATTCTTAGACTGAGACCGAGGGGCATTAAAAAGATGGAAGAGAGACGATGCGTGGACCGATAAGTGACCAACCTTTTAAAAAGTTTATTATATTATAGCCGCTGTCACCGACGATGATGAGGACCACACTCCTCGGTGGCTGTGCGAGCGCGTAGTTGCGTTTCGATATCGTCATGCCATCGCTCTCCGACCGAATTGACCGTCTCACAGCGACTGCTAAAGCGATACGCGCCTCTGCAGCCTTCACCGTCCCCAACGCCACACCCTTCACCCGTGCCGTTCTCGATACGGCCCTCGGCGACCTCATTCGCGACATCGATGCTTCTGAACTCGGCCTTTTCACACTCGTGCCAGCCCCAGATGCCGATGTACGCAAACAACCAGACAACGGCGCGCGTCGGGGCGAGATTTCGCGTGTCGAGTTTCCTGGTGCCACCCCCCTCAGGAAGCAACCCGCGAGACGAGAGGATAAGTTCAGACCCAAGGAATACGAACCAGAGGTGTATGCGCATGCTGCGCTCAAGTACTTGGATCGATAGTACGTACCTCATCTCTTCTTCTTTTCGTTGTGTTGTAATCCACTTTCAGTCAGTCTATCCGACGCATGCCCCGTGCTCGCTCCCAGGTGGTCACAATCATCGAGCAACTTGATGAAACTAGAGAGAGCATCAAGAAATTGAACGAGACACTCCAAGAGGTCCGTCACATGCTGCACAAGTGAAAAGACTCACCATCGTGTATGTGCAGTTGACTGGTACGGGGACCCCTCTGGGCCCAACACCCGCGGTCACTGGTGTTGCCGAGGAAGAGCGTCGCATTACTGATCTGCAGAACCGTCTCGTAGAGTTACGAAGCCAGGTTCGATCAATTTTCATATTCAATGTGTACCTGCTTCGAAAGATTTACAGAAAGATGCCTACCTCCGGTTGAATGAACCTAAGCCAACCGTACAGCCAAAAGCAGCTTCTAAGCTTATCCACAGATCGCCGTTATCGCCTTCTCCAGAACCGGAAGCTCACGAAGAGGCATTCTGGTCGACTCCGGCCACATCCGGACGCATACTTCGATTTACCGATAGACTTCTAGAAGACGATCCCGACTTTGCGGAGTTATCCGCCATGTCAAATGATAGCCCCGGACCTGCACCTCCGAAATCAGTCTTTGCACGCCTTAGTAACTCGACAAACAAGGGTTTGGGTACCCTATCCGAGGACGACATATTTGGCGGGCCCCCGCTGCATAAAGGCAAAGATGAACACATCAAAGGGGCTTCCCATGAACAGCCGATTTTAGTTGAGGTTCATCCTGACACCGAAAATGACCGTGAGCTCTCTGCTCCTACTGCTCTGGAAACAAGGGCCGAGGAAAATCTGGACGAAGACAATACTATTGTTCTCTCCAGGATGCCTCTCTCCGCCCAAGAAAACCTGTTGACATCCCCCTCTGTGGATAGCCAGTCACAGCCTATCTCTTCCCTGACCGAGGCGCAGTCGTCTCTGAGCTCCTCATCGAAAATGACCAAGGTTTGTGTCACTCCAGAACTAGAGAGCATCGTGGCAAGTCTCGTGTACTTCATTTTTCTACTCTCTTTGCTGAACAGCCCTATAGGCTCGGATATGGGTTGCCGTTGGTGATATCCTATTCCCCGACAAAGGTAACGAGAGGCCGACTCAAGTGGAGGAAACTCTGTGTGTACTATATTGTACAATATCATCCAATGCTAACCATTGTATGATATCCAGTGCTCTTATCGAATCGCTAGCCACTCGGTCGCCTTCTCCTAGCTCCCCTACGTCTTCAATCTCATCCATCTCTTCTGCGTCCGGTGGTCCGACACCTCACCAAGTGAACACCGCCCAGCTTCTCCACACATTGCTCACGGCACCTAACCATGCGATGCCTCTAAATCAACTAAAGGCGGCTACCGGAGGCACAAGGGCCCTTTATGCTTGCGTGGCCAAGAAGCTAATTCGAATTGATAGGGGTGGTAGGGAGCAAATCGTTTTATTCGATGTATGAATCGGGGATAGTGCACGTTCCTTGCGGCTCGAATCTCGTAAGCCGTCGCATGAATCCAACGTGTCTGCGTCAAAATATTTCTTGAAAATCATGTAGCGTGATTCCGGCCTAATTTTATTAGCCCGATCATCAAGCCACCAAACAAAATGGGTATTCCACTTCCGACTACGCTCTAACCATCCCCGTATGTGACTGTTCTATTAGTTCTATCATCGATCGCGTCGAGGACGGAGCAGTGTCATTAACTTGTTTTGGTTGGCCTGCCAGTGCTGTAGCTGCGAGGCCAAGCACCGATTGTTCGAGGGCAGGAGCGGAAACTTCCCTTGCACAGCTGAGATCGCCAGGCTACCTGCGACGCCTTTCGATACGGCGCCCGCAAGATATCTAGCCAGGAACAGTATTACGTTTGATGTCCTCCGATCCGGGCGAATGGTGTCGACATTTGCGTCCAACATGGCAAGTCCAAGGCAAGTCCCGAGAACTTCAAATTCGGATAGAATTCTAGCTTGCGCCCAAACATTGCATCATGCAAAGAAAGCAGGCGTGGGTCGTCGCATTGCTCAGAGAATGCGCACCTGTGCTGCAATGCCTGGGACCGTGACGCGCTATCCAAAATCGACGTGATTGATATGATCAATGATAATTCACATTTGGTGCCTAGTATTCGTTTTGTTTAGCCAGATGGTGTCGAAGTCGATGGGCCCTTTCCTATGGCATTTTGATTGGCTAGCCCATCATTGCGTACTGGATAGGGGAGACGAAGTCTGCGAATACAAATTTTGCAATGCAAATGGGATCAACCACATAATCAAAATCGTAAGTAGTACTTGCCGCTTGGCATTATTCCCAGTGGTCCTCATCGTTGTCATGTCGTAACAACAAGTCTGTCCGAGTCCTCGTGACTCATGGGCAGCTCCACTAAAATGTATCACAGCTACCGACTTGGTCACACAGGGCAATGCGACAGGTACAGCTCAGCGCTCAAGCGCTCAGCAGCCTGCCACATACATATAATATATACTTGTACAGGTCTCCACTGCATGTGATTGGTCGAGGTACAGGGCGGGGTGGCGGCTCTTCCATTAATGAATTGGATTGGACGACTAACTGAGGTGATATTACTGCTTGCAATTGGCTACAATACTCGCACCGATGGAATATCTCACCGAGTCACAATACTTGCGTCATGATGCAAAGGAAGTATATGAACGCAACATGAACGCTGCAGTGTCACATTTACAAGTCCGACTGGACCACATATGGCATATCCGCATCAAACTACATATTACGTCCAAGTACCACTCCGAGTCGATGACATGGGAAGGAGGGGTACGCCAGGTCTCCACGAGGCACATCCAGATCTTGCGCCATTCCGCCTGCCGTCGGGAAACTGAGTGTTAAGCCACCCCCGCTGCGCTCAGTAATATCCATTAGTTGGCGCGAAAACTTAAACTTTCGGTGTCAAAGTTCACGCTCGGAAAATCGACACCACGACCGGCGCCGCACGTCCAATCCACCTTTCCTAAAATGCGACACTGCACCGAGAATGGCGCGCTCTAGCCATGCCTCATGTTTTACACGAGTCTCGAAAACCAAGATTCCCAGCACTGGATCTCACCTGGAGTTGATCATCGGGCCATTCTGCGACTCGGGTTCACCTTGCTGGCTCGTCACCGTACCCTAGACCGCATGATCCATACTTACCCCCAACTTCTTCTGGTGCCTATCACGGGTTGTTTGAGAACTTGCCTGGATGACGCATGCTCGCAGGGTCTCACCGCTCTCACGACTCAGCACTACTTTTTGTTCATAGTTTCTCTGTCATCAGGATGCGATCACCTCCTACGCGTTAGGATAGAAGATAATCCGAGATGCCGCACTGATGAGGTCAGCTGTGTCAATTCGGTGGCACCAAACGCGTGTTTTCGACTTTTCATTCGCCGAATTAAATCCCCCCCGCAATCTATCTTGCTAAGCCCTTATCGGTGCTTATTAGGCGGTTCTACCGTATGATGTTTTCGATGAGGCCTGCCAGATCATTAATTGGCTCCTTCCGTCTTCCACCAGAGTCTTGGACTTATCCACTCCGACTCAAAGTTGATGCCAACTGGCACATTTTGCCAACACCACAACTACCGCCAGCTAGTCCGCCCCTCGCTCATTTAAGGCTGATTCCCAACAAAAGAGGACCATCTACGGGATCAAGATTGCTGGCGATTTGCCCGTTGCCACAGCCGTGTCTCTGAGTTATGCACCCAACTGTACTCACGGTTTGTTGTCCCAATCATGCCTGATGTCCATCGACGCTAACACGTATGTAAGACTGCTCTATCTCCGCGCCATATTATATTTTTTGGACAAATTGGTTCTGGCAAAAGCTCTGTTATCAACCTCCTCGGTGCTGGTGATGCCCCCGTCTCAAACGACACTCGACCATGCACTAAAGTCAGCGCCTGTTATAAGACCTCGCTGGATGGTCGAAAGTACTGTCTTTGGGATACCCGTGGTCTCGGCGAGGGTCGCAACCTTTTTAAAGCCATGTTGGGATGGGGTTCGGAAAAAGACCTCAAGAAGTTTCTGAAAGAAAGGCACAGTCGTCGCGAGATCAATCTCCTCGTGTACTGCATCCAAGGATCTAGGGCGACCAAGGCCATAGTGAACAATTATGTCAACTTTTGCGCCATCTCGCGTCGGCTCGCTGCCCCGGTGGCCATCGTGGTGACAGGTTTGGAGAAAGAGGAAAATATGGATAACTGGTGGAGAAGAAACGCACCTGCTCTCAGTCAGCTCAAAATGGTTTTCGATGAGCATGCATGCATTACCGCCCTTCCAGGGCTTCACCAAGCGGAATCCAAGGAGAAGCTTGTGAATCTGATTTCTAGGGATTATACTTGGGAACCAACAGAAAGTGGATCTTATTTTGGCTCTTCTGTCCCAATACCAACCCGATCTGCGCCACCGCGCCATGAGGGACGGATGATCTGGAATTTGTTTAAGCCGAAGTACAAGGATAATATCAATAACGGGAGTCTCCATCGCCAGAGAAATGATTCCGGCCCTTCCACCACCATTTCTTCCGCAAGAAATTCGGAATATTATTCAGTGCCGTCAACCCCCACTGTCATACCTCCGACCCCTCCCAGCGCAACCGTCTCCATCGATGTCAATACATATCCCCCCATAATCAACAATCCATCACAGTCCTCCAGCGAAGATATTTCCAGTGTGCGATCCTCTCCGTATCCAATGTCTTCTACCAGGTGAGCAAATCATGCACCTCAAGCACCTCAACTCATGGAATGCCTAAAGTTCTTTAAGTAGCCGCACTTCGCAATCTTCTTCATTCACAGAGGAAATCAAAGGTCTGTTCCCTCAATTCACAAGAATACGATGCACTAACGTCCTTGTTACAGGTTTCCTGAATGATCTATCTATCACGAATTTGACTTCGACTGTTAAAAGAAGAAAAGGCTATGCTACCCACAACGGTGGTTTCGGAGATATCTGGGAGTGTGACTTGCTCTCAGAGGGGCCCCCTCGCAAGGTTGGCTCAGTTTCTGGAGTCTTCATGCTCATGCCAGTGCTGATCAGGATGATCAGGTCGCAGTGAAAGCAATCAAGACCAAACCCGAAGAGATAGAGTATCACCTAAAGGTGAACATTAGAATCACCCACATCGTGAAGCGAGGATGAACCATTTATTTGTTTCAGAAACTCCACAGAGAATTGAGGATTTGGCGGGGATTGAATCACAGGAATGTCGTCCCACTACTCGGCGTTGTGTCTGATTTTGGACACCTGCCGAGCATGGTTAGCCCGTGGTTTTCCAACGGATCTCTGTCCATCTACCTCAAGGCTCATCATACGTTGAATGCTTCCAGGAGACGGCGTTTGGTGGGTTTAATTGGGATTCATACAGCCATATACTCAATAACTTCGCTGCAGCTTCGGGATATTGCAGTTGGTCTGTGCTATCGTACGTAACAATTTTATAGTTGTGATTGAACAGGTTGCTCATGGACACCCCCACAGTTCACAGTCAGGACGTCATACATGGCGACCTTCATAGTGTATGTCTCTTCGCAGAAAGGAGGTTTTTTGGGGAACCATTGATTGTTCCTCCGTAGGGCAATATTCTGATTGATGATGATGGAACCGCTTGCCTCACGGATTTTGGTCTCTCCTTTGTCGACGATTTTGCTCGAACTTCATACTTGAAGTCTAGCATCTGCGGTAGCATGGCGTTCGCGGATCCCGCATTGGTCAAACGAGTATCTGATTCACGGGATATCATTCATCCTACGAAGCCCTGTGATGTTTATTCGTTCGGGGGACTCCTATTGCATGTTTGTATAATATGTTTTATTATGTCGCTTGAGGTCTAACATTTCATTCGATAGGTGCTGTCTGGGAGGAAACCGTACGATGAAATTCGTTCAACATCCGTTTTATTGACTATCATGAACGGAGAACGACCCCAAATACCAGACAGTGTCACCCGGGAGTGCCAGTCGGTGATCCAAAGTTGCTGGGATCGTGAAGAGGGCAAGCGCCCGTCAGCTGATGGCCTTGCCAGGATGTTTGACCCGTAGCGAAACATCGTAAGCACTACGGGGTTTAGCGTGTCATTTTTTTCTTCTTTCTTTTCGCCATCTTCCTGGTTGGGCCAGGGCCCATCAGATGGTATCCATTTGAAGTCGTTTGTTATTTGCTTGCCTTCAACGCATCAATGGCTTAGTAGTAGTACTTGTATACTGTACAGACTAGTTTTTTTTTTTTTTGCAGTCAGCTTGCCGCATCGTCTGATTCACTCCTAACCAATCATATATATTATAGTAATGTTAGGCATTTATCTTGAGCTTTCGGTACAGTTTCGGAACTCGCCTAGACGGCACATCTAGTTTTGTTTATGATTGTCGAAGTACCTACACCGTATACTGATCAGCTGTGTGAATCCGGTTCATGTAAAATTGCTTTCAACGAACTTACCACAGATAAGTATCTGATAAGGTGACTCACCAGTGCAGCACTGCCGAGTTACATATAAGTCTATACCCCTGCCTTACTATTGGTGTTTATTAGGCGATTTCACAGCCAGCCTTAAGCAATTAGTTCCTTCGGTCTGAAACCTGTGGCATCCACTCCACATTTTGTCAGTACGACAACTACTGCCACCCAGTTTGGCGATTTGCTCGTTCAAACTTGACTCTGTCTCCGAGTCATGCACCCAACTGCACACAGTTCCCAGGTTTGTTGTCTCATTCAATCTCATGACCATCGACACGCCGACACGTATACTATCTCTCAGCGCCACATCATCTTTTTTGGGGAAACTGGGTCAGGCAAAAGCTCTATTATCAACTTCCTTGGGGCTGGCGACGCCCACGTCTCAAACGACTCTTGGCCCTGCACTCAAGTTACTAGTAGCATTTGTTATGAGACCTCGCTGTATGATCGAAAGTACAGTCTTTGGGATACTCGTGGTCTTGGCGAGGGTCGCAACTTTTTTCAAGCCATCTTGGGAGGGGGGTCAGAAAAAGACCTCAAGAGGTTCCTTAAAGAAAGGCACCGTAATCATGAGATCGACCTCCTCGTGTACTGCGTTCATGGATCTAGGGCGACCAAAGCATTGGTGAAAATTTACGACAACTTTTGCATCATCTCGCGTCGGCTCGCCGCTCCCGTGGCCATCGTGGTGACTTGTTTGGAGAAAGAGAAGAATACGGAGGACTGGTGGAGAAGGAACGCACCTACTCTCAGTCAGCTCAACATGGTTTTCGATGAGCATGCATGCATCACCACCCTTCCAGGGTCTCACCAAGCGGAATCCAAGGAGAAGCTTGTGAATTTGATCACTAGGAATTATCGTTGGGAACCAACAGAAAGTGGATCTTATTTTGGTTCTCCAGTCCAAATATCTGCCCAATCTTCGTCGCCACACCATGAGAGATGGATGGTTTGGAATCATTTGAAGTCGAAGTACAAGGGTAATATCAATGACGGGAGTCTCCGCCCTTGCCACAGAATCGATTCCAGCCCTTCTATCACTGCTCTTTCCGCAAGAGATTCAGTTTATTATTCAGCCGAGTCCAGCTCGAAATCAGCACTGCCAACTCCCACTGTCGAACCTCCGACGCCTCGTGGGGCAACCGTCTCTATCAGCGTAGAATCCTCTTCGCATTCGATGTTTAATACCGGGTACGCGACGAGGCATTATCCATCTCAAGCTTCTCAACTTATGGAATACTTGGAGTTCTCACAGTAGTCACACCTCGCACCCTTCATCTTTCACAGAGGAATATGAAGGTTTGTTCCCCCATTTTTCAGGGAGGCGATGTACCTATACCCTTGTTATAGGTTTCCTGAGTGAAGTGCTCATCAGGGATCTAACTGCCATAGTTAGAAGAAGGAAAAACTTTGCTACCCAAAGCGGTGCTTTCGGAGATATCTGGGAATGCGACTTACTCTCGGGGGGATCTTCTCGCAAGGTTGGATCAGTTCCTAGAGTCTTCGTGCCCACACTGAACGGAGTGATCAGGTCGCAGTGAAAGCGATCAAGACCAAACTCGAAGAGTCAGAGTCTCACAGGAAGGTGAATATCTATCGAAGTCTCCCATCTTGTGAAGCGATGTTAACCCATTTATTTGCATTAGAAACTTCACAGGGAATTGAAGATATGGTGGAGATTGCACCACAGGAATGTCGTCGCACTGCTCGGCGTTGCGTCTGATTTTGGACACCTGCCGAGCATGGTTATTCCGTGGTTTTCCAACGGATCTCTGTCCATCTACCTCAAGGTTCATCCTACGTTGGATGCTTCCGAGAGACGACGTTTAGTGGGTTTAATTGTGATTCACACAGCCATATATTCAATAACTTCACCACAGCTTCGGGATATTGCAGCTGGTCTGTGCTATCGTACGTAACAACTTTATAGTTGTGACTGCAGGTCGCTCATGGACACCCCTACAGTTCACAGTCAGGACGTTATACATGGCAACCTTCATAGTGTACGTCTCTTCACAGAAGCGAGGTTCTTGGGAAGACCGTTGATTTTGTTTCCATAGGACAATGTTCTGATTGATGATGATGGGACCGCCTGCCTCACTGATTTTGGTCTCTCGTTGTTCAGTGAATTCGCTCGCTCTTCGTTCTTGGCGTTTAGCGTCTGTAGTGGCATGCTGTTCGCAGATCCCGCACTGATCAAGCAAGTATATGATTTAGGGGACATATTTTATCCCACATGGCCCTGTGATGTTTACTCGTTCGGGGGACTCGTATTGCATGTTTGTATAACATGTTTTATTGCGTCGCTTGTGGTCTAACATCTCATTTGATAGGTGTTGTCTGGGAGGAAACCGTACGGCGAAATTCGTTCAACATCCATTTTCCTGACTATCATGAACGGAGAACGACCCCAAATACCAGACAGTTTCACCCCGGAGTACCAGTCGGTGATCCAAAGTTGCTGGGATCGTGAAGAGGGCAAGCGCCCGTCAGCTGATAGTCTTGCTAGGATGCTTGACCCGTAACGAAACATCCGAGAGCTTTGGTAAGCGCCACGGAGCCTGGCGTGTTATTTTTTTCTTCTTTCCTTTCGCCATCCTCCTGGTTTGGCCAGGGCCCTTCAGATGGCATTCATTCGTTGCATCTTCTTTTTTATTCAACCTGCTTTACCATAGAATATAGTTTTTCATTTAGTGTCGCCGTTGTTCGCTATTTACTCGCCCACAATCGACACATCAACAGCTTCAAGGTGCTGCGTGTACAAATTATCTTTTACAATTGGCGGCTTGCTATCTATGTTGTCTCCAACCAATATCTCATGATTCTAACCGTCACCAGTAATCTCAGGTATTCAATATGCCCACACAAACCATCTGCGTTCAGGTTTGAGTCAGCCTGACAGTCAATGAGGAACAATACGGCTCAAGTTGTCTGTCATTCCCACACTTCAAAACGATCCGTTCTCGTGATGTCCTAACGAATGCTAGCATTCATTATCGTATCACTGAAGAACGCGGAGAGATGTCCAAAGTACACTTTCTGCCAGATTGGTTTGCTGTGTGGGACGCATATATCATCGTACGTTCAAGTCATAATTTCGAGTCGTGGGAGACTTCGAGTCGGAGGTGCTATAACTTTGCTCAAGCTGGACTTGTCTACTTTGCAGTTTTCTCAATCTCCTCCACTGGTAGCCAGGGTCATCCTGCTCTGACATGGTATTGAGTCAGTCCCTTGAATCGACCCCCAAGGTATGGTTCGGTATGTGATTGGCATTGAAGTTGACGATACTATACCTGATCCTCTACTACATTCAGTGACAGGCGCTTCGACCGGGATCGGTCGTCTAGTAACTGAATGTGCGTTGGAGAACGGAGATTGTGTGGTTGCGACACTCCGAAAACCATCCATGATCTCTGATCTCTCGGCAAAATATCCCGCTTCGCAGCTCCTTGTCCTCCAGTTGGATGTCTGCGACGCAGTAGCCATCAAGGCTGCATTCAAACAAGCCATTACCTCGTTCAACCGTATCGATGTCGTTTTAAATAACGCTGGTTTCTACGCGATCGCAGAAGCGGAAGTAATTTCAGACAAGGTCTCGCGGGCCTTGTTTGATGCCATGTTCTGGGGAGCTGGGAACGTGATGAAGGAGGCTATCAGCTGCTTCAGGGACGTTAATCGCCCGATGGGCGGTCAGTTGTTGAACTTGTCTTCTCGCACGGCACTCCTCCCACAAGCCGGGGGTGTCATGTATGCTTCTTCGTCAGTTGGATTAATATAGGTTGCGTGTGCATCTAATTTACTCTCTACTTCGACCATTGGGCACAGGAAAGCTGGTAAGAATTGGTTCTTAGCGCCTTTTCCTAACAAGTCTTAGTCGTCTGTCCCCAGCTCTCGAGTCCTTAACAGAGGGTCATGCTGCGGAACTGGATCCAAAGTGGAACATCAGGGTCGGTGTAGTGCACGTTTTAAGTTGCGCCAGGAAAATATCTGACCTGAACCCTGTCAGTTCGTTGTCCTTGAACCTGGACTTTTCCGTACCGCTGCGGTTTCCAACTGTGTCATGGAGCCGCCTACTGCCACCTATGCCTCTAACCCTTCCCTCCCATCGATGAAATACCGCGCACTTTACCCTGGGATTGAGAATACGCACTTCGACGGAGATGCGAAGAAGTTTGCTGACCTTGTGTGTCGACTCGTAAGGATGGAGAATTTACCCTCGTTCCTACGACTACCTGTGCATCGTGTATCCCTAGAGTCGGTGAGGACAAAGGGTGCGATGTTCATCGAAGCAGCAGAGAGGCTGGCTGAATGGTTGGAAGATCTTTAAGAACCAAGTAAATTTTTGTTAACCACTATCAATCGACAATATTAGGCAAATGACCCGATGGTCCCTGAAGCTGAAGTCCTGTCTTGCTAGTTAGCTGATGTTCTCCAGCAGTCTAAACGCCTCACAACCATATGTGGATCCAGCCCATCGGAGTCTGTAAGGCGAGTTTGATACACACCTTTAAGCTATACTAGTAAGTACTACAGTTGCGTTCAATTGTTTGACAACACCGTTCACTTGATCCCCTGCTGCAATAATACTCGTCCGGTTACTAGTTTGCATACTGATATAAACATCGTTATGCCAGCTGGCATAATCTTCCACCGGGTCGAGCAGTTCAGATGTACCCATCCGCTAATCAAACGCTTGGCCGAGTGATCGCATGATCGATCGGGTTATTTACAACACACTTGCGTGGGAGTACCTCTCAATCTCCATCGAATCAGGTTAACGGATACTTTTTATAATGGCTAGTACTACGTATATCCGAGCTACGTGAGTATCTCAGTTATCACCACGGCACCCCGAGTTGTTTCACCGCATCAGCACCTCAAGTTGTTATTCTTATCACCAATGGTGTCGACCCCCAAAGTCTGGTTCAGTGAGCACTCCAACTTGTGTCATGAGATTGTTCTTTACCACGACAATCTGTTTCAGTAACTGGCGCATCCACTGGTTTCGGCCGTGTAGTCACCGAATACGCATTGCAGCAAGGAGACAATGTTGTTGCAGCCCTGCGTGAACCGGAAGAACTCTCCGATGGCGTCCTGTCCAACTATCCTTCACAGATCCTCGTTCTCTCTGTAGATGTTAGAGATCAAAACCAAACCTCTACCGCGTTTGACAGTGCCTTGGAGAGGTTCGGGCGTGTCGATATCGTGTTGAATAATGCAGGGTTCTGCATCATCTCCGAGGCAGAGGGCTTGGGCGAGGAACAAGGCAGAGAGATGTTCGAAACTCTATTCTGGGGAGCCGTGAATGTCTCCAAGGAGGCTGTTAGGACTTTCAGAGATCGCAACAGTACTCCCGGGGGTCGTTTGCTTCAGGTATCTTCTTGGGCGACTTTGAAGGCCGTAGCTGGCGTTGCACACTATGCTGCTGCGTACGTCCCAACTCACTTTGTTTCATCGATTGAACTGACTCATCTCTGAAGCAAAGCAGGTAATGGACACTTTTGAGTTGCAAGAGACAAGTTGCTGACTGCAGTGATAAAGCTCTGGAATGCTTTTCACATGGAATGGTCATCGAACTCGACCCTAGCTGGAACATCAAGGTTTCTCTGTTTCGTCTCCTCATCGGAAGATGCTTATAACACCGCTGTAGATATCTATTGTCCAACCAGCCCTCTTTTGGGAATGTTCACGAGAGAGTACAGTGGTTGGACCCGTTCATCTTGCATACAGCGATCACGATCTTCCATCAAGAATCACCCGAAATTTGCATTCGGGTGAATCTGCGCCCACTGGACACGATGTCGATCCGAAGAAGTTTGCACAAGTGATGCATAAATTGGCGTACATGGACGATCTACCTTTCTTCCTTCCGTTACATCAAGTGGCTCTTGGGGCGGCAAGGGAGAGGGGGGAAGAGTTAATCCAAGTAGCGGAAGACTATGCCAGCTGGTCAGAGGATGTTTATCTCAGCAAGAATTAGCTGTGTACCTAAATATATTCGTTCGCCAAGATTGATAATGGACTCGTCATCTACAGAACTGATTGCGGCAGATTACACACCGGAGAATGCCCAAAAGACTTGATGCAGCGCCTCGCAACAACCACTCCATTCCCTTGTCACTTTTCTCGCCCATCACTAACCATTTTCTTCGTCCCCGTCGGAAAACATGGAAGAGCAAAGCGTATGGCAATGTGGACTTATCGCTGCACATTAAACTCACATTCGACGAACGGTATCCACCGAGCACGGGGCGGAGATCTGTGGTGTCTAAACTTACGGCCGGCAGGAACGGTGGACCGGGTGGCACAGCCACTTCGGGGCATTCGCGCAGACGGAATCGCAAGGGGCAGGGGCCCCAGCTTAGATAGATTGTCCTCATGGAGTTATATACTCCACAGGGGGACAAAAATGACTTTTTTTTTTATTAAAAAAAAAAGGTGGACTTGGAAGGAACCCAAGTGGCGCATCGTCGTCAGGAAAGGAGACCAATGCGTCCCAAAGATCGAAAAGACACCCCAAAGGGAAAAGGATCCAGCATACGACGACACTGACACTGCCGTCTGCGCGGAGTTTGCTCTTGCAGAGGTCATACATATGGACGTAGCCGTCGACGGTACCAGGAGGATGCTTGTCCCGCCGACGTAGAGGGCCTGTTCAGCGTCGTGGGCTTCCTCGAGTACCTGGTTCAGCATACGGGATTGGAAACCACACATATCAAAACGTGCGTCAGAGAAAGAGGTAGTTGGCTTAGCGTTACCGTAGATCCCATAGCTTGATCGTCGCATTGTACGAGCCTCTTAAAACAGTTTGGAACCAAACGACGGAGTGGGAGTCATCTGGGTACGGCGCGAGTTCGGTCGAGTTATACGCACCACTCACCAGCACGCTCGCGTCTGCGTTGAACTTGACGGCGCGCACATTGCCCATATGTCCCTCCAGTCTGCACCTTGTCACCCCCGTCGCGACGTTCCAGACGAAGACAGACCCATCGACGCACGACAACGCGAACTTCGCATAAATATCGTGACTCCTGCCTTTCTTCGTCAGCCTGGCACCAAAATAAAATAAAAAAGAGTTGCGAGCGGTGGACGAGAGCTCACACAAATAGAGAGGACCTCGTCGCGCACTTCAAAGCACTTGATCTTGGTGCCTAAGTCGGGGTTCTAGAAGCGCATAGTGCGATCTTGACCGCCGCTCAGGATGTGCTTGGCGCTTCTTTTAGCGTAGCGGACAACGTGTACTGGGTCATGCCATATTTCTACTCCACAGGCTGTGAAGGCACGTTTACCAATCCAACTGATACATTTGCGATATGCCAAAGTGGGACGTACATCGGTTGTGCATGCGCCAAGTGCGAAAGCCTCGACCCGGACGATACCGGTTACTGCCAGGCGCATGGCTGCGCGGGGCAACATATGTGCGCTTCAAGAGACCAACGCTGCGACTGTGCGGCGTATGGTCGGTCACAGGGGGCGTACTGCACTGCTGGACTGTACGAGGG